>PVKC010024911.1:0-16661 GCA_004027635.1 Crocidura indochinensis | reverse complement strand
AGGCATCTCCAGAAAAGTTGGCCTGGGTGTAAGAATTAATTTGAAAAATAAAAGAGCAATCCTCAATCAGGTTAGCTTAGGTATTTAGCCATTTGCTTTGCTGGCTTACAAGCAATTTGCAAAGGAGCGCTCTGGAGACAGAAAGTCTGGGATTATCACATCCCCAAGTCCATCATGTGAGAACAGGAAAATCTTAGGCCGTATTTCCAAACACCTAAATTCTAATCTAAATATTTTTATCTCCTCAATGCTTCTTTACTATCTGTCATGATATCTTAGCCTTGATTATACCATTATCACTGATCATTTCTCCTCTCCTTCTATGAAAAGCTCCTTACTAGCAGCTAAGAGAAGATTGCTAAATAATGAATGAATATATGAAAGGAGTCTTGCTGATAAAGTCAACCTATGGTGGGGCTAGACCTGACTTCATCTGGTTATGGTCTTGGGCTGTCCAAGTCATTATTGAATGACTTAACTCAGAAGGCAAACTTTCGTGAAATGAGTTCTTAGCTTTTTTTGTGCTTCCACCTGTGCCTTATGTGAATTAACCTAGCTAAGTGTTGCTTCTGAAATTCCTTTTCCTTTTGCTGCAAGAGTTAAGTGGTAACATTCTGTTCACACATTCTCTCTATGAGCAGATTCTTAGATACCACCCATTTACTCTCTAATCTCTTGCTCATCTGGAATGTAAGTTTACTTTACAAGGTGACTGTGTGTGTTTTTATTGGCTTCATTACATTTTAATAGTCAGGGTTGTTTCTTCAGTCCCATTTCCTCTTATTTTAGAGCCAGAAATGGGTGATCCAGTGTATCCCTTACTTAAAAAAAAAAAAAACAAAAAACAGTTCGTTGGCAACTCTCATTTTTTATTGCCACCAGCCTATTTGTCACTGATTAAATGATCCATTGTGCTACTAGGATTTACTCCTGATTCTGTGCTCGGAAATCACTCCTGTATGTGTTCAGGGAACCAGATGTGTTTCAGGGATCGAACCCTGGATAGCTATATGTCATGCAAGCAACTTTTTAGTTGTACTGGGTCTCTGTCATGATGATGAGGAATCTACATGTACATTTGTTTCAAGGGAAAGTGATGCAATTTTACCCACTTGGTCATTTTTATAAGGTACACAGTCATTTTCTGAAAGTAAAAGTTTTGTCCTAGAGAATAAAAGAAGGCTGAATTGAAGGTCAGTAATAGAACTGAAGCTCAGTGGTAGAAAACATGCCTTGAATGTGTGAAGCCTTGGGTTTAACCCTCAGCATTACACATGAACAAATAAATAAAGACTTAAAAGTCAGTTAAATTGAGACTACTTGGAGTCTTCTAATCTGGTAACAAAAGAATGGACTGACTGATAATATAATAACTGATAATAATATCATGCACTTCTCAACATTTAGCTTGTATACTTTATGTTTGGTTTGGTTTTGGTTTTGATATTTGAGCCACAGTTGGTCACACTGAAGGGCCACACTAGTAGGCTCAGGGGACCACATGGGATGCCAGAGAGTAAACCCAGGTCAGCAGTGTGCTTAACTACTGTGCTACAACTCTGATCCCTATCTTGCATTTTTAAATATCAAACTTAACAATGTTAATCTTAGATCACACATTTTCTAATATTACTATGTACGTATGGCTAACTAAACCTTCCTTGGTAAGCTGTTTAGGCAAATGAAACAGTTGAATCTACATCAATTCTGGTTTATCTTTACAAGATATTTGTGCAGATGTGGCTTAGGACTCTTACACAATATCTCAATTAGCCATAGTGATTACCACCCCAAGTTAGTAGTGACTGGGTTTTCAAGATTTAAGTAGTTCCCAAATTATGAAACAATCCCTTGGTGTTTGAAAACCCATGCATTCTGTATTGAATTTCTAGTGATTACGTGTTTTCTTTAATAACACATATAGAGACAAGTAAATAAACAAGTAAATAATGAAACTTATTGAGGAGGTTGGCACTTGGATAATCCAAAAGAGTTTTCGTACAGATGATGCCAATCATGTAATTTTGATTTTGTGATCTTGAGCTATTTCGTTCATAGCCAAGTAAGCTTCAGTTGGATTAGCATGGTTTTGAAAAACACAACAAGTACAAGAGGGCTTTGGAAGGAAGCTTAATGCAGGCAGATGCAGGGGGGCATGGAAGAAGGGAATGATGTGGCAGTTTTCTTCTTAAAGATTTGCTGCTACTGGTGTGTTCCAGTCTCATCCATACTCAATGGAGAAAGCTCAATGGAAAGTAAAAAAATTTTCCCATTTGAAAAAATCACAGTGAAAATTGAGTAAAATCTGCACAGTTAGGAAGTACTACGGCAAAGAAGAGAGACAAAGGGTATAGCCCACATTCTGTTAAAACTTCACAGTTTGTATTTACATCAAATTGTTGACTCTACTGCACTTAATCATAGAGTCATAGCTTGTTAGATTATACCTTATTTTACCCCAAACAAAAATCATTTCTTTTTTTTTTATATCTGTTTGTTTACAACTTGGTTTCACCCAAAACAGATTATCTTTTTTTTTTTCTTGTTCCTCCTGGCTCTATGCTCAGGAATCGCTCCTGGCAGGCTCAGGAGATCAAGGGGATGCTGGGATTTGAACCACTGTCCTTCTGCAAGCAAGGCAAACACCTTACCACTCTGCTATCTCTCTGGCCCCCAACAAAGATTATCTTATATGTATTCCTATGTGGGACAGGCTCAGTATAGTCTGAGCAATCTGTCTTTACTCTGCCCTTATTTTCCCACTTGGAGGATGGTCTGTACTCAATAAACACTAGTTCTGGCAGGCAGCTTTCTCTCCATATGAGATAGAAGACTGCCAGAATATATGTGTTTCACCCTCAGCCTGGTCTGGATTATTTTGTGCAGCAACTCTGCTTCATATAGGGTTAGGAGATCCAGCATGTGGGGTGATTTTACAATAGCTCCTGAAAAAATGTGCTCAATCAAAATAGAGATGAGGGTAATATAAATTAATGTAATTCACTGAAATACTGCAGTTGCTTCAACAGCTATATATTGAATATGTCATGTGTTCAGAGAAATACAATTCTTTCTTCTTAAAATGCAAAGAATGCATCCACATTGTAGATTTAGGGAAACCCTCTGCTTTCATAGCTAAAATTAATCTTTGTCCACCTGATGGAGCATCTAGAAATACCTAGTTTAATGCTAAGACTTTTAGAGTAATAGACTTGTCAATGAATTTCCTAGTAAACTAGTGTTACATTAAGTTGTTAAGAATGAGATATTCCCTTAAGTAGTCCATTACCTTTGCTTTGCATTTATACCATGCATCTATTCTGGTTGAGAAACTTGGTAGAAATTTACCATTTCTATCATTTTTTAATACCACACTTGTTCCATAGAATTCAATAGTTGGCTCCCATTTCTCTACCTTCTAACTTCTTACAATACTTTGTGTATTTCTCTCCTCATATGAATTTTGAATGTACATCACTAGTGAAGACTCAACAAGCCAATGTCTTCCTTACACTGAAGCTTCCTAGCACTAAGATCAGCATTTTGTGTATAAAGTGTATTTAACAATTATGCTAAACAATCAAGCTAAATGATTGACTGACCAGCTGCAAAATTAAACTCCCAAGAAAAAGGCAGGATGGCATCAAAGGGAATAAAACATTATTTTCCAGGTCAGTATTTCTTTGCTACATTGAGACTTCAGATGTACCTTGATGACGGTCTATCAGATGGCCCTGCAGTTGTAGATTATTTTCCTTTTTTTTGGAGACACTATGTATGTTTTTAATCTATATTATTTTATGTTCAGGGAAACAATAAGCTCATGTCAGTCCTCTTCTTTCTTTATTTTATAGAGACCAGAGACTCTGAAAGCAGAAACTATGGGGTGAAATTGGACTTGTTAAGTGGCCACTTGGGAGCTGTTGACCCTCAAAGAGTTCAGCTCAGTCAGTGAAGTGAGGAATTTCCCTAGGGGACTAACTAAGACCAAGCTTGAACATTTCTAGTATAACACTGGTACACAGCAAAAATGATATGCAGTCCCATTGAGTTTTCTTAAAATCACATAGGCACTTTCTTTCTATCTATCTATCTATCTATCTATCTATCTATCTATCTATCTATCTATCTATCTATCTATCATCTACCTATCTATCGATGATTTCACAAGTATTCACAAGTACTCATGGTACTGATGGTATATACTAGTGCTACTTTTAGTACTTTTAGTACTTTTAGTACAACATTGGATAGAGGAAAAAAACCACAAAAGCAATCAAGGAGAAGGGTTTGCCTCTGAGGTTATACTCAGTTCTTCTGTGAAAAGATTGGCAAAGTTGCCCATAACCTCTGTGTAGCCTCCTTTGAAAGTAATTGAGAGTGGGATGGGACTTTGAGCATCACTTCGCTGTCATTGTTTGCAGACCGTGTCAGCATTTAATTGAAGGAATGGCAGAGCACCGTATTTCACTGGAAGTTAGCAAAACTCTAATTGTGTGTCCGTTCCTTCTTGACATAGCCAACAGCACATTCACAGAACTGACCCTTCTGAGGGAGGCTTTGAACTCCTTAGAAGACTCGTTTTGCAAACTGGTGATTCTACAGCAAAGAACATATGTCTTGTAGGTCACAAGAACATGGCATATATATAATATATATATATACTTATGTATATAAATATGTATATATTTATATACATATGTATAAATCAATAAGGATAAATTCTCCTTGGAAGAACTATAATGACTTACTACACTTAGAGTGTACTATACTCAGGTGTGTGTGTGTGTGTGTGGTGTGTGTTTAAGAACACAGCAAAAAGGCAAAACACAATGACAGCATTAAGTACAGGACATTATGTCAGCTGGCCATCTCAGGGCTGAGTTGATTGCACTAATATTTGAAATGCTGGTTCCAGAAAGTCTAGTTTTCATGACAGATTGGCTACAGCAATAAAGGGGTGGCCTCCCGGCCCAGCCCTTCCCTGCTTGGCAGATGTATATAAAAGGGGATCTCCTGAAAAGTGACATTTTCAGAGGCGTGGCTCATGGGCTCTAAGAATTTGAGGCTGAGGATAAACTCTTGCCCTTTTACTCCCCCTCTAAACTCTAACACTGGGACCATTAATTTTCTCTTTCCATAAAGATGTCCAAGTTGTCTCTTGACCTTAATTTATGTTTCTATTCCTATTTGACCATTTACTTTCTTGGTTTTAGCATTACAAACAAATAGATTGCATTCCTTATCCTTATCAAAGTTTTTATTATTCTTATTTTCTGCCGTTTTTTTTTTAAGATTTGCCCACCATAAAAAAAATATTTCCTTACCAAATAATCAAATGCTATTTTTGACTTTGAACATACCAGAGGAAAGTACTTCCTGTTATCATCAAAAGCTTCGTGAAATTTTGTTTCAGTGTTATTCATGAATTAAATATGGAAATTAAGTGAAAAATAAGGAGAAAAATTTTTACTATGTTTAGAATTTAAAAATAAATACTAAAATCTAAAAATAATTGAGAGGTTAAAATTTTGGTATTGCTTTTTATAATACTGTCTTAAAATTATTATTTAGGTTCTGGGGATTTGCTTTTATTATAGTGATTACTACTTTACCCCAATTTATTTACTTAACAATATTATTAATCTATTTAATTTAGACTATTAAGGGCAAGGCGATAACATATATTGCAAAATTTTCTCACCTTTTAGCTTAATTTGCATACAACATGGTTGAAAATGTGAAGAAACTCAGCCATGTTTTGTAATTCTAATATTTTACTTTTGCAGCAGAATTTCCTTGTAGACTGGATGCATGCTAAGAGGTTGTTAGCAAAAAGTGTATAGATGATATTGAATTACAGTAAACATTACAACACACTGCTACTCTATTCTAATGTATTTTATTTTAGTTTATATAGAAGAATGATTTCAAATAGTTTTTGTTAGATTCAAAAATCTTCATTTTCATAACATAAGGCCCAAAACTATAATACATAAGGAAGACTTTGTGGCTAAAATGAGATTTCTTTATTCTTGCCTTATACTGCTTGACTGTGAAGAAGGCCAGAGCTCAAGGTCAAAGGACATAAGAAAAATCCTATGGGGGGGTGGTGAAGCGATAGTACAGTGGATAGGGTGTTTGTTCATGGTTGACCTGGATTCAATCTGGCATCTCATATGATCCCCTGAGCCTGCTAGGAGCAACTTCTGAGCACAGAGCCAGGAGTAACCCCTGTGTGCCACATGGTCCAGCCCCCAAACCAAACAAAAATCTTAATTGGATATATTTTCTGGAATAATGGAAACCTTGTTTAGAAGAATTATCATTTAGGAATCTTATCCTTACTCCATCCCCCCATTTCCAAAGATTTATTCTTTTTTCTCTTGGTCTTCTTTGAGTTTTGAGGAACAATACATCCTTGATTATAGTTGATTGGTCCATGAAATGTTCTGTGACTTTTTTAAATTTTTGTGATCTTTATTTTAAGGCTATCCTTCACAGTGTTCAGGGTTGTGGTCTATGGTCAGGATTTCCCAGGGCGGTATTGAGGGACCATAATGTCTTGTCATGAATTGAACCCAGGTAGCACACATGCAAAGAAAATGTCTTATACTTTTGACTATCTCTCTGCTGCATAGAAACATATTAAATTGTTAAATATTACTTAGCTTAGTCAGAAGATCAACTTTAATCTTTATCTTTTATATTCAAGATTTAGAGTTGAGTATGGAATAAATTTAAAAGTCACTATACCCTAAGTATTGATTTCATTTTTTTTTTAATTTTGATTGTTGAAGCAATTGTGATCTACAGAGTCCATCATAGCTGAATTTCAGATATACAGTGAGTCAGGGCTGTTTCCACCATCAATGTCAACTTCCCTCCACTAATGAACGCATAGTGCACCCTATCCCACCATCCTTTGCCCCTTGGCCTGTCAGTATAGCAGGCCTATTTACTTTTATATTGTTAAAATTTAGGTCTCTTGGGTCCGGGAGATAGCATGGAGGTAAGGCGTTTGCCTTTCATGCAAAAGGTCATCGGTTCGAATCCTGGTGCCCCATATGGTCCCCCGTACCTGCCAGGAGCAATTTCTGAGCATGGAGCCAGGAGTAACCCCTGAGCACTGCCGGGTGTGACCCAAAAAACAAAACAAACAAAAAAATGTAGGTCTCTTGAATCTATTATCATTGACTTCGGCTTGGATATTTAGTTCTGTCCTTATTTTGTTCTCCAACTAGTGCATTGAGACCACTTGGTCCCTGGTCCCCAGCCTTTCTTTATTCCTTTTTTCTTAGTTTTATAGAAAAATGCAGAAATATTTGGCAAAATAAGTAATTTGTGTCTGAAGGTTCTATGAAAAAGGTGAGATTCCCCCATTTTAAAATAAGAAATTTAAAAATATGAGAAAATTAAAAAAAAAAGGTGTGTGGGGGGCAGGCTATTTTTTCCATAGGCAAAGCAAAAGACAGGGAAAATAGGAAGAAAATATTAAACCTTTGGTCTAATAACAGGGCAACCCTACCCATAGAACATTCTTCCATAAAACAATCTACAGACTCAAGGCATATTAAATTGTCTAACACCAAAATCTTTCTTTGTAGTCTTAGTAAGAGCTCTTCTCAGTCATAGCTGTCACAGTTAGGTTTCTATTGTTAGAGATCCTGGTTTTTGCACAGATTCTATGTTAAAGTCTGGGTGACATGGAGTGTCTACTGATTTCATCTCAACACTAGGTAACAGTACAGGTAACCCTGCCCTGAAAGCAAGCTGTTGTTGTTACCCAATCATCACGGTGTCATATGAACCCACTCTGGAGCAAGTCAGTGCCAGGGCAGCATTAGGGCCTTCCCTGGTAGTAGTGGATTGCATGTTTTTAAGATCACTTAACTTCATTAACTTTGACCTAATAAATACAGGACAGGATGCATATATTTTTTTAAAAAAATCTTTAGTTTGTTCATTCTTTGCCAAGCTTTCTTTATTTAAAAATTTTTAGTTTGAATACGATTTTCCTTAAGCATCCATTTTTCTTGCATCCTCACTATTGGCTAAGTAGGCATCATTCAATTGTTGTAAAATGCTAGAGCCTTTCCTTGTTTCTCTATGAATAATAGAAATATCAAGGAACACTGGCCATTGACCAGCATCAGCAATGTGAATGTCATGAGCCTCAAAAATGTTTAAACATTATAAATGCTTGTAGGTAATTTAGTACTGCCACTCTTTTATTCCCAAAGCAACAAAAAGAAGCCAAGACTCATCTTAAACTGAGATAGAACCAAAACACAAGGCTCTTCCCAAGTATCTTCTGCTTTGATCACACTATCTTGTTGGGCTCGGTACTTTAGGGCAAAGAGAGAGACATTTTTTGATCAATAACATACAGCCATGTCCTGCATTCTTTGTGAAACCTAATTAATAGGCAAAAGACACATGATAACCCATGTATACATAGAAACTTCCCAATGAATTCTTTATTTTCTTCATTCTATCTTTGTCTAGTAGACATCCTCAATATTCCCATAATATCACTCTAGACAAAGCTTATTCTAATTTTATAGACATAAAAACAAAAATGTATTGCAGGAAGGTTTGCAAAGAATAGTGCTTTTCAAATGATGATACTTGGGGATTCTACATTTTATATCTTAGTGGATACTGTTGGGAAAAAAATGTACCTTAAGCAAATAAGTTTGGCACCCATCCTTCATGGAATTTAATAAAAAATATTAGGTTCTAGGAATCTCTAAATTATGCAATCATGCAAGGAAAGGATGAAGAAAGGAAAGAAGGTAAAAAAAATGATCAAGCTTAATTGAATAAGGATGAGTAATTCTATCTACCCTCTGATATTTTATTGGTCTCTGTCTGCAAATATTTTATTGGTCTCTGTGAGGCCTTTCTTATTTCATCCCTTTGGAAATGCTTCTTTTTCCATAGTAATAGGAAAAGCCAAATTGCACAGTTGTTTCAAACAAGTATCTAATGAGCTCCTGTTCTGTAAGTCTGTGGAAGTTGCTAGACATTTGCTATAGAATTGGGTCAAAGGCTCTGTCTGTCCTTCATGAGAGGATTGAAAGAATAAGAAAGCAGTAGGAAAAAAAAAGCTATAGAGATGATAATCAGGAAAAGGGATTAACCAGAGTCCTTCAATGATGATGTTCTCATCAGCGAGTAGGTGAGAAGGCACAGAGAACTTATTGTAGGTGTTTAAATAAACTTTTAACTCATATCTACCTGGTAGTAGGTGAAGAAACAGATCAGTCACAAAAGTGATCTTTTCTGCAGGAGAGCCTAGAAAAATATTACTTTCATTTAAATGGAGCTAACTCTTCCAGAGCATGGCTAGGCATGTCTGAGAGATTGGCAGTGGACATAGTTTGGAGGGCCTGGGAACTTCTTTCAGTTTTCTATCAATGGGAATCATGCACAAGAATAATTACATTAATGTATCAACAATAGCAGAGACTTCAAACCAGCATCCACAGTCTTAAGTGTCTTCCTGCATGACGGAATCTCCGAGACAGTCACTGAATCTTTGGACTAAGTATGGGGTAGACTGAGCTATTTTTTTATTCATTCATTCATTCTTCCAAGTGGTGCTCAGAAGGCCTAGGTTCCTCTCCTGGCAATATTGCACCAACACCAACAAGCAGTTTAATGCCAGGGCTTGAGGATGCAGTGCTGCTCAGGATCTTGGGTTGTTAGGGATTATCTGGGCAGTATCTCTAGGGTTCTTAAGGGATCATGTGATAGCAGGAAGGGAATTGGGTTCAGCCACATGTAAGGCATGCCCTATACTGTATCTTTGATCCTGATATCAAGTTTGTTTTGTTTGTTTGTTTGTTTTATTTTAGGGTCACACCCTGATATGCTCAGAGGTTACACCTGGATCTGTGCCTGGAAATTACTTTTGGTCATCTCAGAGGATCATATAGAATGCTGGAGATAGAGGGGCCGGGCAGTGGCGCTAGAGGTAAGGTGCCTGCCTTGCCTGCACTAGCCTAGGACGGACTGTGGTTCGATGCCCCGGTGTCCCATATGGCCCCCCAAGACAGGAGTGACTTCTGAGCACATAGCCAGGAGTAACCCCTGAGCCCCTGAGCATCACCAGGTGGGGCCCAAAAACCAAAAAAAAAAAAAAAGATAAAGAGAATGCTGGAGATAGAAACTGAGCTGCAAGGCAATTGTCCTAACCACTGTCCTACTACTCCGGCCCCAATCATGTTTTTTTTTTCAATGGTTCTATTTTATCTATTTTATTCTGAAAACGTTTCCAAGCTTCTCTTAGTTGTTGTTCTACTGAAGTAAGTTTGTAGATTCAGGTACTATCAGTAGCATAACCAGAGAGTCATCCCAATTTTTGTCTTCTTTTGCAAGTTTTAGGCAATTGTTTATTTATCAGCAGTCTTTATATAAGCCAAGACAGCAACCCACATTTGTTTCTTTTTTTTTTTAAATTCAATTTAATTTTAAGTGAATGCAAAAATCCAGATGCTTCCTCACTTTAAATGACTTAAATTTTTGAATACATTCTTGCATTGTGCAATAAAGATCCTGCCATAAATGCAGCAACTATTTGTTTATGTTGTGGTGGTGGTAATTGGGTTGAGCAAGGCGTGCGGAGAGCTATTTTATTGAAATGACTTATTGGCAATGTTCAAGGAGGAAGAACTTCCTTTCTGTGGGCAAGCTTCCTTTCTTCCATCCCAGCTATAGTGCAAAGAATAAATTGCAGGCCAGATTTAATACCCAGCATAAAAGACCCATGTCCCAGAGGCAAGGACATAACTTATAATTACTATACTATGTAAAGTATGCTATTACGATTTGACTTACATTTGCAATAATTACTGGGTATTATTCTTCAAGTAGCTCGGAATAAATGATCATTAACAGATGATGTCCTGTGTAATTCTGATATATGATAACTAGCACAATTGTGGTCTTCCCTCTGGAGGTAGCAGAGTACTTGGCTTAAATAACGATTTAAGAATTTGGGGTGCTGTAGCCCTTAGAAACTGCTACCAGAGGAGTCGATGGAGATGCTGGGCTGCTTCCCTAAAAATCCCACCAGTTGATTTATTTTGCAACTCGTCTGTGCTGTTCTAGTTAAGAACTTTTCGGCCCTCTAAATGCAGGTTGGCCATGCTGGGGTTAGGCTGCATAGTTATTGCTATAGGAATTGCAGTCACAATTGTCTTTAAGGCTAAAGTTTCTATGACTTTGAGGATGCCTTTTTACTTTTTCTCTCAGTGACTGAATTTCACCTACAAATCTCAAAGGTCACTCAAAGGTAATGTTTTTTTTAAAACATACCTATTAAAGCGAATTAAGCCTTAACATAAACATCATCTTTTTAAAAGGCAGACACCCGAAAAATCCAGGATTTGGATGCTGGCTCCAAAGTTTAAATATGAAAAACAGAACATGCCAGAATGAAAATCCTGTTCAAGCAAGATTTCTACTCCTCACTTTAAAAAAAATTATCTTAATTTTTTTAGTCATCTCTACTTTACCACCCAATACTTCTGCTTTGATTTGCTGCTTCTTTGGCTAAAATCACTTCACAACTAACTACTCTTATCTGTAATCATCTCTCTCTCCCTCTCTCTCATGAAGTATTTCTACCGTGTTGACTATTTGCTCATTAAAAGAAAAAAAAAGAATCCCAGGCACTCGTAGTCTAAACGTAGCCAGCAATGCTACCACCATGGCAAGGCAAACATTTCTGATCTTGTGACAGTTTGACTGTGCTAAAATTTTATGGAAATATGCTGCTTTCAGATATGATTAGACCCAAGAAGGAAAGGGAGCGGGTGGAAGTGGATTATTAAAGGCCTACTGTGTATGGCCATTGGCCATTGCAGTAGGTTGTTTCTGAGTCACTCTGTTTGGAAGAAGAGATTGAGAAAGCCTCACTCCTGACTCCCAATGCTTAAGTGTCTTGTGGTTTCCTGAGTTCTGAAAGATTCTTGCAATCTCTCTTGTAAATTTGTCTGTTTGTCTCTCAAATGGGAACTGCCCGGACAAGATGGACATGGGACCATAAAAGTTGGAAGGCTTGATTCATCGCCCGTGAATTCCAGGTGGGACTTGTCCTTCCAGTCCTAGAGACTGACAGAACGAGAAAGGGAAAGATCTGGAACTTGACATGGAAAACACTGCTGCTACTGCAGCTGCTGCTACCTTTTCTTCAGTCTGGGATTTCAAACCACAGCTAGGCTCAAAAGCAGAGCTTGGAGAACTCCTCAAGGAAGGCAAGAAAGAGCACAGAGATTCAGTCTAAAACCACCACCAGTCAGCATATGGCATGCATAAGGTCACTTCACTTTATTTATTTTTTTGTTTTGTTTTTTGGTGTCACACCCGGCAGTGCTCAGGGGTTACTCCTGGCTCCATGCTCAGAAATTGCTCCTGGCAGGCATGGGGGACCATATGGGGCACCGGGATTCGAACCGATGACCTTTTGCATGAAAGGCAATCGCCTTACCTCCATGCTATCTCCCGGGCCCCACTTCACTTTATATGTTCATTTCATTCCAATGTTCTTCCTGTTTATAAAAGTAAACCAAACATTTTAATTTTTTATTTTTAGAAAATAGGTAAAGAAATATAAGAAACTAAGACAATAAAAACATGGACCAGAAAGCTTTCCTCCATAAATAGCCACATTTGTTTTGGTAGAACATCATTAGATATTTACAATGGGAATATGATCACAGAGAGTTGGGAAATTGAGACCAGAACATTAGCAGAGACTTACTTATTATTAAAACTTACTACTAAAAACTTACTCTGCTTGAATCTTGCTCCCATTTTCAATCCCATTTCAGGGACAGAAGCCTCTATCTTTGCCCTAGAAAGTCATATGCATATCCCCAGGGAAAAATTTAGTTTTTGTTTTGTCCTGCCTGACTGTGTAATATGCCACAATTGACTTAGCTAGTCCTGGCAAGTTTGTGCTTAGTCCTGGGGACATATGCTCCTTATTTCCACATGCCAATATTGTTGGACATTTAGCTGAAACCACAATCATGTTATTCTAAGCCACAATTCAGTGAATTCTCTAGAAACTCTGGGAGGAACTTCCTGGTGTGGTTCAGCTGGTGGGGAGCATGTATCCAACATGTGGAGAAAACTCAATAAAGATGGTTTGATTGAGTTGATGGCCCTCCCAGGTTTTACTTTTTGTTTGTTTATTTTGGGGGTAATACCTGGGGGGGGGGGGTGAGGTCAGAGTTAATGCCGTGAATACAGTTCCAGAGAGAAAAGAGCATAAACCACTACATGGTCTTGGAGGAAGTGACCTTTGTTCTTCCTGAAACCATTTATTCCATAGACTCGTCGTCTATACTGTCACCCCTATAGCCTTGTGAATTCTTCCCATCCACTTATTCTACCAAGTAGCATTTGAGACTCGACATTATGAGCGATTGCCCCCCTTACAACCCTTACATCTGTTTATTCCTTATCTTTCCCCACCAGAGCTAACAGGGTTGGTAGGGCTAGAATAGGCACTATCTTGGAATAAACATTTCCTTAGGGGAAAGAAAACAGAATGGCAGGGAAAATTTAAATTGATTATTTATTTTAATAAATAGACTGGTTATTATTGACAAGAGGCTGTTTTCCCAAAGGATCAATCTTTAGAGTAAAAGGAAACATCCAAGAGACCTGGCAATGCCACATGTCATGAAACTTTTCCTTCAGAGGAAAGGGGTAGACTGAAGACCAGAGGGAATTAGCTTAGAAAGGCCTCTGTGGTGGTTTCATCCAATAAATTTTTATTACTATTTGCTGACCTGATTCTCAAGGGTCATCTTGAAAACACTCTGGGTAAAGGCATTTTTCCCCCTCACTTTCATTCTGAAGTTAGGGACCTTTTGTTTATTTGTTTGTTTGTTTTGTTTTGGGGCCACGCCTGGCTGCACTCCTGGTTCTGTGCTCAGAAATCACTCCTGGCAGGTTCAGTGGCCCATATGAGATACCAGGGATCAAGCCTTGATCAGCCACTTGCAAGGCAACTGCCCTCCCTGTTGTGCTATTGCTCCGTCTCTCAAGGACCATTTCTTAAAATTTCAACATACAATTCAGTAGAACAACTCCCCTATGTTCTTTTTGAGCCTGGTGGGCCACATAGACACAAGAACATCTCTCTCTCTCTCTCTTTATGTTCAAGTAAAACTAGTTCAGCTCTTAGAGTGTTAAAAGAAGCAGTGACAAAGCTGTCAATAAATGGAGTTTACCTACATAGAGCAATTGCATAGTCTTGCCTCCTTTAGTGATTTTTTTTCATCACTCAAGTGCTAAGACTTAGACCCAGAGAAGCAAAGAGCTGACATCGATACAAGTCTACTAATAATGAAAACTATATCTGATCTCTCAGAAAATGGTGTTGGGATTCAATTTGAATATCTTTGAAAATAAATTTTTATTTTTATTTTTTTGGGGGGGTCTCACCCGGCAGCATTTAGGGGTTACTCATGGCTCTGCGCTCAGAAGTCACTCCTGGAAGACTGGGGGGATCATATGGAATGCTGAGATTTGAACCGGGGTCTGTCCTGTGATGGCTGAAGCAGGCAAGGAGAGCACCTTACTGCCGTGTTATCACTCTGGCCCCATCTTGGAATTTTTTAAGTAAACATTTTTGAATTAAATTTAAATATCTTCTTTGCTATTTACATAGGAAAGCTGAACACATGCTATATGATGCTCCAAATCTGTTCTCTTTTTTTGTAAAACAAATAAAACAATGTTTCATCTACAAAACTCTCTCAGGGAGCAGAGAGACTTGTGTGAGAGGCAGTCAGAGTGTCCATCTTGGTGCCAGGTATGTAAGGAGTATTCAAACAAAATGGCGACTACTGTAAACAACTCTCAGTGCTCTGGTTCTTTGAAACCCTGTTCTTGTCATTTTCCGTATCTCATTTAATTGTTAGGAAATGGAACGTCATTTTCAGAATATGAAGAATATCTCCTCAGAATCTGACAGCATTTTCCTACATTTTAACCTTAGAGATTTGTTCCTGGTAGGAGCCAAAGTGCTGCTGTTGCATTGCTACTTACTGGTTGGCTGTGCTCTAAGATGGTCTTATCTTACCATCTTCATCAGAAGGACTTCTGTTAATTCACTATGCCATAAGTTCCCAGAGAATCTGGGAGTCACAAATCATGTTTATTGGGGTCACATTAATTTTCAATAATGCAGAGAAAGACTTGTTTCTGCTTAGGATAAACTAGACATGGCATCTTTTGAAATATTGTGGAGACATCTTGTGTAATTGTTCTTTATCATCTCATAACCTGTGGTGATAAAGAAAATAGAAAGGACCCACCATAATTAGTTTCTTTTTGTCTTAGCTCAAAAACCATTGATTGACAAATTGATTTCACATACCCCAACTTTTAATTTCTTTTGTAAAAATATTAATTATGGAAGCGGTTGCTGTGATTACTATTATTAATATGAAAATATGTGAGATTTATTCAGTCTTCACACAATATGGAATAAATTTACTAGAGATTCTCTAGTATCTTCTGAGGGTTTGTTTGTTCTTTTGACTTTGATTATTAGATGCATTCATAGAATCAACATTTTAAATGGTTATTTTTGTGTTTAGTTTACAATTGCAAGCAAAATTTATAGGAAATCTTTATAATGGCTGCTATTATTATTTTATAGGACAGAAATAATTTTCTTGTACTAATTGTGACACCAAATTAGTGGCATTTATTTTCTATGGACCACTGGTTAAAGCAAAAGGAAATTGTCTTTTCGGGTTTAAAAAGTGCTTTTGGTTATGGGATCAGATTAAAATTCCTTGAATCTCTTCTTTCCTCATAAAAATTACCCTTTCATCATTGTACCTTCCAAGCCTCTAAAGTTGCTTACATTTTATCTACAGGGCTGAATTATATGTAATTGCATGTTATATGTATCTGTTTATCTGTACATTTGTCTATCTAATCTATTTATTCAGTTTACTCTAACTATAGCTAGAAAATATGTGTTTGTTCCTTAAAAGCAGAACTATCCTTAAAAGTCAGTCCTATCAGAACTTCTTGATCTAAATTTGGGTATGTCTAGTGAATTAATTTTCTAGCCTTAACTAGCCTATAAACTTTTGGTGATGGGATATAAATAGTATTTTATATTTCCAGTGTTTTGCATACTACTTGAATTACTGTCAGTTTTGAAAATGCTCTTAAACTAAGTAAATAAGTGAATATATGTATATGTATTTATGCAAAAAAAGAGAATAAAACATTGAACTTGATTGTCACAGTGACCTCAGGAAACTATCGACTTTCAAATTTTGTTATTTTGGGGCCTTTATTCTTTCAAGAGGACAGAACTTGTTGAACAAATTCTTATATTTGCCTTTTCTGATGATTATGTGCAGGGACTTTTTTTTGTTTGTTTTTGTTTTTTGGGCCACACCCGGTGGTGCTCAGGGGTTACATGTAGCCAGGAGTACTTCTGCTCAAAAATAACTCCTGGCTGGCTTGGGGGGACCATATGGGACACCAGGATTCGAACCAACCACCTTTGGTACTAGATCGGCTGCTTTTAAGGCAAACACCGCTGTGCTATCTCTCCTGATCCGTGCATGGACTTTTCCTTCTTTCTTTTTTTTTTTTTTTGGTTTTTG
>PVKC010024910.1:0-16693 GCA_004027635.1 Crocidura indochinensis | reverse complement strand
TATAGGTGGAAGTACATAACAAAATCAATATATAATATTAATATTAGTAGTTGCGTAATTGACGATGGCTTGTTCGAAATAGATTCTAACCCACCGTTACTATCTCTTATTTCAACAATGTATTTGAATATCTAGCATTTACCAAGTGCTAAAGGGAGTCATATACATGGTACTTACTCTTTCTTCATGCTTATGATTTTATTGGAAAGAAAAAGGTAGTTAATTAAAAGACCTTTTCTATTTTACAGCATATGCTGGAATGCTGGAAACACTGAGGCGCAGCAACAGTTGTTGAATATTAAGGTATAAAAATCTAATATCTATTCTGGTAAATGTCAATATAAGTAATAAATCACTTGGAATTTTGAAAGCATGAGAGATAAAGATAGAGGTATTTCTTAAAAGAATTCATGCATTTAACTTTGGGGGTGGTCACACCCAGTGATGCTCAGGGGCTACTCCTGGCTATCTGCTCAGAAATCACTTCTGGCTTGGAAGACTATATATGGGATGCCTGGGGATCAATCTATGGTCTATCCTGGGCCAGCTGCATGCAAGGCAAATGCCCTGCCACTGCTCCATTGCTCTGGCCTCTTCATACATTCATTTAACTTTAAAAAGGCTCTAGCATGAGCTGGAGAGATAGCTCAATGGATGGGCTCAAGCTTTGCAAGCAGGAAGTACGTGTTTTATACTAGCACCTCCAAAAAGACCTCTGAGCTGGAAATAGCCTGAAGCATTCAGGTATTAATGTAGCCCCAAACTGAACAAATTGAAAAGTTGGTCTTGCAATATGATTTAAAGGCTAAGTTTATATTTTGCATGCAGGGAACCTGGGCTCAGACCCCTATTCTACATGATCTTTTAATCACTGCAGAGAGCAGCGACCTAACACCGCCAAAACAGTCCCCAATCACTCTCAGGTGTGATCATTTTCTTATCCCCAGATATTCTAGACAAATTCAATTTTAAATAAAGTTGTGATCAAAGAGAGCTAAATTGTTGGGAGAATTCATCTGGACAGAATTAAAAGAGATATAAATGATATGAATAACTTAGATAAAAGAAAAAATGGGAGAAATTTTACATAAGAATAGAATTTAGTAAATATTAATCAAAAGAGACAATATGTTGCTATGTCTTTATGATATAAGATGTAAATAAGTTATTCTGTACATTTCTTATGAATTGTTTTTGTTTTGTTTTGCTTTGGGGCCGGTAACACTCAGCAGTTATTCCTAGCTATGTGCTCAGAAATCGCTCTTAACTTGGGGACCATACAGGCTGAGAGATCTAACCGCAGTCAGTCCTAGGTTAACTAATTCAAGACAGATGCCCTAACATTTGAGCCATTGCTCTTTCCACCTTTTTAATTGTTTTGAAGTAAGAAGTCTCCAAAGAAACTAGAGATTGGAGTGAAATTCTTGCCTTGCATGTGTGAGAATTTAAGATTGATCCATAACACTACAACAAAATTAAAGAAAGGAACAAATAGAAAATTAGAAAAATTAGTCTTTCATCATGAATAAGTAATCTAGAAGCATCAGTTTCTAAAGCTCTCTTTGTTGTCAAGTTCCTTTTGTTGCGTATCACTGAGTCTTGTCCAATAGTTTCTCACATATTTTTTGTCTGCAGTTTAATATTTCTTCTTCCTGAATCATACATTTTCTGCTGGATCTCCTAGTAGAAGCCATAGGACCCAGAAGCAATTGTCTGTCACACTGTCTGACCTTCTGGTCACCTCCTACATTGTCTCAGAGCAGCTGCTTGTGAGCAGAATACAGACTGGAATCTGGGTTGTTCCAAAACATTTTTTTAGCCAACAATGGAGAGTTATAATTCTAAACATGCATGTGCATGAGTGAGTGTGTGTCTGTGTGTGTGATTATGGTTTGTCTTAAAGGTCTGTAAAGTAATACTATACTGGGGTCCAATGTTTATGAATGTTTAAGTAGATGATAGATAGACAAAGATGCTATTTGCAAATTTTTTATGTGGAAACAATAGATGTCTATGGAGAGTAAAAATAGATTCTACCACATATTGTGGCAAAAGAAACATGTCTACATTCATGGAACCACTTAAGCTATCAGTGGACAGATTGTTTTATAATAATGATGATAATTTTATTTTTTTACTTCCTCACTCTCTTAAGCCCTGTAGAAGATATGTGAGCATGGATAAATCATTGAACCCTTCTGGACTTTTGAATAAACTGAAGGCTTAGATTGCATTTATGCCACATTCTAGTTCCAGATTTCCTGTCTGAGGACTCTAAGGAAAGAAAATCATCCAGAGAATCCCATCATGCTTATCATTTATTTTTTGCTGCCATTTCACAATGATCAGGAATCACATAGCAGATTCTGATGTTCACTGACTTGATCATGTTTCTCTGAGCATGTGCTAACCAGGGTCACAGCCCTAGTCATGTTGCTCATAAGACTTTGCCTATAGAACTTTCTGGAAGTTGTCCACTTTGGTGACATTGCTTACACATTCCTCATTAGGATTTGGATATGATCATACACTTTGATTTCCAGACAGTACAGCTCTTGGAACCTCGTGAACATATCTGAAGTGAGCCAGGTATCAAACTCATGGCCTTACACATATATATGGCAGACAATTCTAGCCAATAAGTCAATCCTCAGTACTCCTACACAGAAAATTTATGTAAAGATGACAGTAGTCCTAAGTTTATTATAGGTTCATAGCAAATTTTAATTCCCTTTTCTACAAAGTATCCTTTCAAATTCTTTACATGCTTGAGCCTATGAGGCTCTGATGGGAGTTCAGAAGAAAAGATGAAGATATAGGGGTATAATGAACTTCTTACAAATAAAAGAATTTCTAGATAAGAAAAAGGCACTCAACAAAATCTTCTCCTTGGGATTCTAGTTTGAAGAAAGAAAATTAAAATGTAGTATCCAAGCCCTGTGGACCAAAAAGAACAAAATGAGCTATATCTGCTTTTAATGCACTGCTATTTCAGCCAGTGCACAAATTGGATCACCCAATTGAGGAACCCAATATCAGGTATTTATCATTACACAAACTAACAGATGTTGAAGCTCAGGCCTATTGTTTATTCAAGTAATTAGATGCACATACTTCTGTTTTGAAATATATTTTCAACTACATGGTCCAACTAATATATTTTCAACTACATGGTCAACATCTTCATCCTGAGTATAGGAAATAAAAACTCATGTTTTCCCACAGGTTCTAGTAATATTCACATTTTTTATTTGTTTTCTGTTGGGGAGAGACATCCAATGGCACTCAGGAGTTATTGATGGCAGGGTCTGCGGACAATACAAGATACCAGGGATTGAAGCCCTGTGGGCTTCATGCAAGGTAAACATCCTACCCACTGGGTTATTGCCTTGTCCCAATTCTAATTTTTTAACTAAATCTACATAAATACAATTTATTAAAATAACATATGCATTCGAAAATTTTTGTGCCTGCCCAATATTAAATCTTTAGAGCTGCTACATTGTTAACATAACCAAATATTGTTATAAACTGACATCATTGTAAACACAGACCACTGGCAGAAACTAATTCCCAAGAGAAATTGCCCATATAATGAATAAGTAATTTGAATCTGAAAGAGGATAATTTTTACATGTGGAAATAAAGACAAAATTATAACAGTATTGTTTTGAAGAGTAAATTCATCTACAGCTATGAAAATACAGTTTTAAAAATTAACATGTTAATTCATCCTCAGATTTCTAGACATCTTTATTGTTTATGGCATAAACTTTTAGTCTTTTAGGATCATGGAAACAATGACTTTGCATTAAGATTATATTTTTGTTATTCTCTGTTTGCAAAGGAGAATAGAAGAGAAAAAAGCCAAATATTTGAACTTTTTTATTTTTGTTTTTTGTTTTTTTTGGGGGGAGGGGGTCACACCCGGCAGCGCTCAGGAGTTATTCCTGGCTATTCGCTCAGAAATCGCTCCTGGCAGGGTTGGGGGACTATATGGGATGCCAGGATTTGAACCACCATCCTTCTGCATGCAAAGCAAACCCTTTACTCCATGATATCTCTCAGGCCACAAATATTTGTAAAACCACATTTCTCATGGAAATAAACCTTCTCATGTCATTCAGGAGATAAGCCAGAAACAGTTTGCAAGGAAGAAAATTTCTTACAAGTACTTGAGACTAAGTTCTCTTCAACAAGATGCTGAATTCTGGGTTTTGACATAGTTTTGAGGACTATGAAAAGAAAGAATGTAGGCATTGACTTCATTTTGTTTTTAGTGTGCCACAATCCTACCACCTGTTTGTTCTTAGGTGCAGAAATAGCTGTCCTGCACAGGATTTGAGACAGGACTGCCTGAGGATTTTAATGAAGATTGCACATTCTCTGTCTCTGGGCAGCCTTCTTACAATAATGATTTCTCAACTCTTAAGGGAGGAAATAATCACTATTTGCACACACACACACACACACACACACACACACACACACACACACACACACACTGCTGTTTTGGCCTCTTCATTTCATCTTAAAAATGGTAATATTCCCAGTGTTTTCTCACCAGTATTGTTTTGCCCTGTTGCAGCCAAGTTTTACGGTTACAGAAAGCATTAGCAAACCAAGCCAAAAAATACTCTGACTTTGATTTAATATGAAGTTGAGATGTACATTGCATTTCCAATGATTTCCATCACTACAATAATGATTTGGCTTATTTCTATCCTCAGAATGACTGTAAAAACTTTCCATTTTTCATAAAAGCAGTAGTACTTAGTCATAGTACTTAGTACTTAGTCATAAACAAATATGGCTTTGATCCAAATAAATCTGTCAGTAAGAACATTCTCACAGTGTTCTACAATTTTTAAGCTTTAGCACAATTTTATTAACTCTGTATGCAATTGTGTTTGTTTGCACGAATGACTAAGATTTTTTCTTTTTAGAAATATTTTTATTCTCACAAAATAGAAACAATAGTTTTTTCTCCTTTTATACATGATATATATTATACATGATGCTTTTAGATATTAAAATATCATATATAAGTATACTTCAAGATAGATTACTTCCACACATTTTTTAAAAATATTTACCCTGATATATTTAAAATTAATTCTGTCTTTTGGCAACAAAATGAATCTGTTTATGCTTTCATTTCTGGACCACACTTATGGTCCTCAGGGTTTACTCCTGCTATGTGTTCAGGGGTCATTTGTGACAATGCTTAGGGGACCAAGTATGATATCTATATTAAACTGTAGTTCACTGCATATAAGGCAAGAACCTTAGCTCTATATTATCTACCTTCCAAATTAATCATTTCACATATTGTGACCACTGCATACCAAAACTGAATCCATGTATTAGAGTTAATTATGATGCTTTTAAGAATTTAGCATTAAAAAAAAGAATTTAGCATTTGTTACATTCTCTGAGGCTACCTCTTTTTCACTTTTTGATAATCTCTATGGCAATCACAATTTCTCTGAGCTTTCGTTGTCAAAGAAATATCTTTACAGCAGTAAAACTTGAAGTGCATAGAATGGATATATATTTTTTCTGAGCAAAAATAAATCAGGTTAAATCTGAAATTCTCCTGGGACAGAAAAATGACATACAATGACAGAACCCTCTGGAGCATCACCTGATATCCCACAGTCCACCTTACAAACAACAAGGAGTTATGTCCTGACCTATTTTGTCCACGCTGCTGTTGGAAGCCATGCAATAGAGTCTATTTTGAGGATAAAGTTATTGCTAAATCAGACTGCTCCTCTTGACCCTTTCAATGTGGGAATTGGCATTGCTCAACTTTTTAGCAGTCCTTAGAAATAAGTATGTTGACTATGTCTATCATGTGTAGTGATGAAATTACATATGGGAAGTACCACTTTATTTAAAAATCATTACTTTAAAATATATATTTCTACTAACAGAACCATGGTTTGCAGTCCTATTAATGATATGGTTTTAATGCAACAATCAATAGCAGAGTCTGATTTCCTTGCCAGTGTCCCATTCCTCCATTTTTTTTTTGTTCCTCGTCACAGGTTATCTTAGTTCTATAGGCTCTCAGTTCTGTTGATATTGATCATTTATTACTTCCTTATTATTTTCTTTTATATAGCAAAATACTGTTCATAATTTAATATTGACTAAAAATAATATATGTGCATAAAATATACTGCTTAGGCAAAATTTTTTTTAGAAATATCCTTCTGAACTTTAAATTTCTGTAATATTAGGGAAAATAATTTTTCTATCAAACATAAAAATAATAGATCTGTTCTTATTAGAGAAATATAAGCAATATAAGTGTGATCTACTATTGAACCTGTGTAAGTATTATAACTGTCTTGGGAGATAACCAAGAAATTGTCATGGAAAATGATGAGGTCCCATCTTTGAAATGCTTAGTGCATTGGCGTTCACAGTTAACTGTGGTAAGTACTTACTGCTTTGTACAATATTCAGTGGACTTAAAAGGATCAGGTGTAGACAGGTAGTTATGCCAAATGATTATTCAAATGCTTTTAAATCTAGTTTTTCAATAATAATAGAAAATAGCATTTTAGAAAAATAAAGTAAATTTCTACATTCTATGATCAAATAATTATAAAAAATGGCACACACATTTATTTATTTGAAGCCATTGTGATCTACAAAGTCCTTCATAGTTGAATTTCAGATATGCAGTGAGTCAGGGCCATTTCTACCACCAGAGTTGATCTCCCTTCATCTCCTTCCACCAATGATCCCAGAGTGCATCCTATTCCACCACCTTTTGCTCATAAGGCCTGCCAGCATGACAGACCCATTTAAATTTAGATTGTTAAAGATTAGGTTTCTTGAATCTATTGTTGTTGACTTTGGCTTACATATTAATTTGGTCATTTTTTTCTCCACCAATGTATCTGAGACCACTTGGCCCATAGCCCCCATCCCTTTTTTTTTCTTAATAGTTTTATAGAAAAATGCACAAATATGTGGTAAAACAAAGTAATCCATGTCCCAAAGTTTTATGAAAATGGTGAGAGTCCCTACTTAAAAGATAAAAAAATTAAAAAGGTGAGAAAAAAAAAACAAGGAAAAATGGTTGTATGTGTGTGTGGAAGGTTTTATTGTTTTTTGTTTTGTTTTGGTTTGGTTTTGGCAGGCACAGAAAATTGGGGAAGACAGAAAGAAAAAAACCTTTGACTTAAAAAACAGAGAGACTTTACCCATGTAGTATTCTGCCATAAGACCAACTACAGCTCCAAGCATACTAAACTATCTAAACTCAAAGTCTTATTTTGTGGTCCCAGTAAAATTTCTTCTCAATCACTCTTGTCACAGTAAGGTGTCTGGAATTAGAGATCCTGGTTTTTGCATAGATTCTTAGTCAAAGTCAGGGTGACATGGAATGTCCTTGGTTTTATCTCACCGTTAGATGTCAGTGCAGGGAACCTTCTCCTGAAAGCAAGTTGTTGCTGTTTCCAAGTTGTTGAGATGTCATATGAACCCACTCAAGTCAGTACCAGGGCAGCATTAAGGCCTTCCCCAGTATTATCATATTCCTGTTGCTAATGTAGAAAACAGTACTGTTTCCATATATGGGATCCTAGGTTAAGGGGTGAATGACTGTTCCTAAGCCAATTCACTATGACAAATATTCAGAGGGTAAGATCCCACTGCAATATAAAATTTTGAGTTCCTATCTGTATTAGATAGGAATTTATTTCCATACATAAGATCGCCTCATTTTAATGTGCCTATTCAAAAGGAACAATGTCACATGTTACTACTGGTGCATATAGAGATTAAAAACAACAGCCACACAATCCCTATAACATGGTTCAAGCATGAACTCAGAAACCCAAAGAAACTTTTCTACTGAAATTTTCTACCAAACATATCCCCTTAAAAAAGGAAACGGGGGTGGGGAGGCGGTGAGGTGGTGCTAGAGGTGAGGTGTCTGCCTTGCAAGCGCTAGCCAAGGAAGGACCAAGGTTCTATCCCCCCGGTGTCCCATATAGTTCCCCCCAAGCCGGGGGCAATTTCTGAGCCCTTAGCCAGGAGTAACCCTTGATTATCAAATGGGTGTGGCCCAAAACCCCACCCCCCAAAAATAATAATAAAAAAAAAAAGAAAGGGGAAGGGACTGAAGCCATAGCACAGTGGTGGGGCTTTTATTTTGCAGGTAGCTGACCCACCCAGGACAAACCTGGGTTTGGTCCCCGGCATCCCATATGATCCTCCAAGCCAGGAGCAATTTCTGAGTACATAGCCAGGAGTAATTCCTAATTATCACTGGGTATGGCCCCCCAAAACAAAACAAAACAAAAAGTAACGGGGAAAACTACCTCTACACAAGAAAATAGATGATAAGAATTATACCTATTAAGGAAATTCATCTAAAGAAGTATCTGAAGAAAATATACATATCCCCTTTATGTCTTTTAAAATAGTTGAGGGAAGGGATAAAAATCTGGAACACAGCTTTAGTCTGCAACATGGTTTTGTTGACTCTGAAAAAATGGCTCCCAGTAGTCCTCCATAAATGACTACAGAAATCCTTAGGAAAAAGGATGATGGGGACCATCAGATTTCCCAAATACAAACTGCATACAAAATTGCTAGAAAAAAATAAAACAGTATAGTGTTAGAATAAAGGTAGACTCTCACCTCATTGTATTGGAATTTAATATCCTGAGACAGACCTCCAGAATCATAAGCTAATTTTTGATAAATTGACAAAAAATAGTGAATTGCAGCAAAGAAAGTGTCTTCAATATGTTGTGCTGAAAAACCTAGTCAACACAAAAGAAACTAAATTCAGAACTTTTCATAACATCATGCACAAAGATCAAATCAAAATAGATTATAAGCCTCAATATAAGACCTGAAATCATAAGGTACAGAGAAGAAGCTTTAGACATATTCTCTGTGACATGGTCACTAAAGGCATCTTCAAGAATAAAACACCACTGACTAAAAAAATAGAAGCAAAGATAAATAGGACTACATTAAATTAAGAAGCTTCTGCACCTCAAATGAAACAAGGACCAGGAGATAAAGACTAGCCACAATATGGAGAAACTATTCACACAAAACACATTTGATAAGGGGATTATTATTTAGGATATATAATGGACTATTTGAGCTTACGAAGAAAAAGGTATTAAAATAGGGAGAAGAGATGAACACAAAATTTCTCAAAGAATAAATACAAATGGCCAAAAAATACATGAAAAAAGTCTACACCATTAATCTTCAGAGAGATGCAAATCAAAACTTCAATATGATACAACCTTATACCACAGACATTGGCACACAGCAAGCAAGATAAACAAGAAAAATTAGTGCTGTCACTGATGCTGAGGGAAAAGTGATTCTCATTTACTGCTTGTGGAAATGTAGATTGGTCCAGCCATTTTGAAAAACAATATGCACATTCCTCAAAAAAGTTTGATGTTCAGCTTCCATCTGACCCTGTTATATCACCCCTGGGAATATACAATAGGGATCCAAAAAACACAATGTAGAAAAGACATTTGCAGTCCTATGTTCACTGCAGCACTATTCACAGTTGCCAGAATCTGGACACAGCACAAATGTTTAAGAAGTCATGATTGGATAAAGGTATATAGAACACTGTGCAGCTATTGGGAAAAATACTGTCACAGCATTTCCTTATACATGGATGGATATGAAGAATATTATGCTGAGTGAAATAAGTTAGAGGTAGATGGTTAGATAAAATGGTCACACTTATATCTGGTATATAAAACATAGCATAATAATTATACTCAGACAATTGACAGAGGGTCAAGAGAACTGGTTCATGGTGGGAAACTTGGGGAAGTAATAGGACCACTATAACAACAATAGTTGGAAATGGCCACTTAACTAGAACTAGGTGCTGAAGGAAGGTAAATTGATATACATGATACCTTTTCAATAATCATATTGTTTACAGGAAGGAAAAGAGCAATAGTGAAATGAGAGAGATATGAGAGAGGGAGAGAAATGTCTGTCATCAAGTAAGCAGGGGAAAGAAAAGGACAAGGGCAGATGGGAAGGCAAAGGAGAGGGAGGAAAGCAAACTGGGGACATTGTGGCAGGAAATGTGCACTGTTTACAGAATGAGTGTTAAGCATTTTATGCGACTTAATCATAAACAACTTTGTATCTCTTTGTGACTCAAAATATTTATTTGAAAAATAAACTATTTGAGGTACAGGAGAGATAGTTCAGGGATAGAATGTTTGTTGAGCATTTTGCAAACTCATATTTGATCCATAGCATCCCATATCATTCCTCAGAGCACTGCCAGAAGTGATCCCTGAGTGCAGAGTAAGGTGTAAGTTCTGAGAACTGCAGAGTATGGCCTCCATAAAAAATGGAACATCAATTTTCCCTAGTGGGCTATTTTACAGGCTATTAGTCTCACAGATGTTAAATTTAAATTTATATTTATCTTAATATTCATGCAGGCAAAATCAAAATTACTGATAATTTTTAAATATCTCAACAGTCAAGTAAATGTATATGGGAAAAAAAACCTTAGAAAAACAAGTACCAGTGGGCCTGCAAGATACAACAGCAGGTACAATTCTTGTCTTGCAAGCCACTGGTCAGGGTTTGATCACCAGAACTTCCAAACATGATCAGAATCAATCCCTGAGTGTAGAGCCAGAAGTATTTTCTGAGCACTACTAGGGGTGATTCAAAAAAAAAAAAACCAAAACAAAACAAAACTGTCATAGACTGATTAGTCCTGACACTGAGGAATATTTTGGGGTCCCTTGGAAAGGTGGGTGCACAGAATTCGACTAACAGGGACAGAGGCCAAGGAGTCAAGTCGTATTCTGATGCATTTATTCAAAGCAAAAGATGGACTACTTATATTCAACTTATTGACATGACACAATTTTAAGAGAAAACTATTTTACCAAAAAGGTAGAGGGGCAAATTGTTCAAGGCATTTTCTGATACAAGGCAGTTTTGCTTTTGAGTTGCTTTCGTTATCTGAAGTCCCTCAACTAGCAAGGTCAGTTTTCCAGACTAATATTGTTTTGGTCTTATTCTAGTTTATGCATTCTGAACTGGGGCTGAACTGTTTTTTTATATATATATATATATTTTATTTAAAATAAATATTTATTTATATAAATATTTATTTAAACACCTTGATTACATACATGATTGTGTTTGGGTTTCAGTCATGTAAAGAACACCACCCATCCCCAATGTCCCAAATCTCCCTCCTCCCCACCCACTCTCTGCTTGTACTCTAGACAGGCTTTCTATTTCCCTCATACGTTCTCATTATTAGGATAGTTCACAATATAGTTATTTCTCTAACTAAACTCATTCCTGCTTACAGTGAGCTTCATGAGGTGAGCTGGAACTTCCAGTCCTTCTCTCTTTTGTGTCTGAAAATTATTATTGCAAGAATGTCTTTCATTTTTCTTAAAACCCATAGATGAGTGATACCATTCTGCGTTTTTCTCTCTCTCTCTGACTTATTTCACTCAGCATAATAGATTCCATGTACATCCATGTATAGGAAAATTTCATGACTTCATCTCTCCTGACAGCTGCATAATATTCCATTGTGTATATGTACCACAGTTTCTTTAGCCATTCGTCTGTTGGAGGGCATCTTGGCTGTTTCTAGAGTCTTGCTATGGTAAATAGTGCTGCAATGAAGATAGGTGTAAGGAAGGGATTTTTGTATTGTATTTGTGTGTTCCTAGGGTATATTCCTAGGAGTGGTATAGCCGGATCGTATGGGAGCTCGATTTCCAATTTCTGGAGGAATCTCCATATCGCTTTCCATAAAGGTTGAACTAGACAGCTGAACTGTTAACCCTTAAATGACTGCACGTAGGTTAAATAGAAAATATTTGAACCTACACAAATGTTCCTAATAAGGTGTGTTTATATATCTGAGTACTCTTTGAAAGACTCTAAGAAAATTGAGTAATAATTATTCATAAAAGTAGATCAAGAGGGGCCCGGGAGATAGCATGGAGGTAAGGCAAAAGGTCATCGGTTCGAATCCCGGTGCCCCATATGGTCCCCCGTGCCTGCCAGGAGCAATTTCTGAGCATGGAGCCAGGAGTAACCCCTGAGCACTGCCGGGTGTGACCCAAAAACCAAAAAAAAAAAAAAGTAGATCAAGAGGGCCAGAGAGATAACATGAAGGTAAGGTGCTTGCCTTTCATGCAGAAGGTTATTGCTTAGAATCCTGGCATCCCATATGGTCTCCTGAGCCTGCTAGAAGCGATTTCTGAGCGTGAAGCCAGGAGTAACCCCTGAACACTGTTGGGTGTGACTCAACTTCCCCTCCCCCCCAAAAAAAAGAAAAAAGAAAAGAAAAAAGTAGATAAAGAATATTTAAATTCATGTAATTGTTAAATCTGAGTAATATGTAGAATTTTAGTTCAAGTTATGTCTCAATATTTATGCTATATACCCTTTTCCCTGAATGCCTCATGGACAGGCAACTAAGGGTTTTGTGCCTTCATGCCTGTGAGAGTACAAGTTATTCTCCAAGCATCCTTTCTTACAGGTGCTACTTTTTATGCACCCTCTCTGCAAGTAAAGACAGCTTTGAAAAGTTCCTGCAACAGTAGTCAGCTTTTGAAAAACCCTCCCACAGGTAGTTAGGGCCTTTTCAAAACTTGGTACCTATCTAGGTGTCAGGGTCTGTTTACACAGCAGATGATGTAGCAAAAAACAAAAAAAAAGAAAAAAGAAAAAACAAACAGAAAAAAAACAATCACTGGCGTTTCATGTAACACACCCAATTAAAAGTATACTTCACATAACATATGTTCCTTTCATCTTTTCTAGATAAAAAGCTAGTAGAAAATGTTGATAAACATACAATTTCATGCCCTATTTCATTTATCTAATGATTTTTAAATAATTCCATTAGACTGATATAGTCAATCAAGCATAGTCTCTAATGTTTTTTTTTTTTTGTATGTTTGTTTTAGGACCATACCCGACAGTGCTCAGGACTTACTTATAAATATGTGCTAAATGATCACTCTTGGCAGGCTCCCAGCACAAAATAAAATGGCAGGAACTGAAAATTGTACTGTCCAGCCTAGAGTAATTTTTTTTCTTCCAAAAACATAAAGGTAGGTCAGTTGAGTTTAGTAAACTAAACTAGACATCCTGAAAGGATGCAGACAACTGAAATGTTGATTTACGACCAGGAAGATCCATATTTGACTTCTAACTTCCCTAACTATATGATTTATTAAGATTATTTTTTTATTTTTGGGGGGGCAAGTTGAAATGGCGATTTTGAAAATATTTTGGGGGTTGCCAACTTTGGCTACATTGGTATTATCTTTTTTATATTTTATTTAAACACTTTGATTATTACATACATAATTGTATATGGGATTCAGTCATGTTAAGAACACCACCCATCACCAGTGCAACGTTCCCATCACCATTGTCTCAAATCTCCCTCCTCCCCACCCAACCCCTGCCTGTACTCTAGACAGGCTCTCCATTTCCCTCATACATTCACATTATTAGGACAATTCAAAATGTAGTTATTTCTCTAACTGAAATCTTCACTCTTTGTGGTGAGCTTCATGAGGTGAGCTGGAACTTCCAGCTCTTTTCTCTTTTATGTCTAAAAATTATTATTGCAAGAATGTCTTTCATTTTTCTTAAAACCCATAGATGAGTGATACCATTCTGCATTTTTCTCTCTCTATCTCTCTCTGACTTGTTTCACTCAGCACAATAGATTCCATGTACATCCATGTATAGGAAAATTTCATGACTTCATCTCTCCTGACAGCTGCATAGTATCCCATTGTGTATATGTACCACAGTTTCTTTAGCCATTCGTCTGTTGAAGGACATCTTGGTTGTTTCCAGAGTCTTGCTATGGTAAATAGTGCTGCGATGAATATGGGTGTAAGGAAGGGATTTTTATATTGTATTTTTGTGTTCCTAGGGTATATTCCTAGGAGTGGTATAGCTGGATCGTATGGGAGCTCGATTTCCATTTTTTGGAGGAATCACCATATTGCTTTCCATAAAGGTTGAACTACATGGCATTCCCACAAGTTGTGGATAAGAGTTCCTTTCTCTCCACATCCCCGCCAACACTGTTTGTTCTCATTCTTTGTGATGTGTGCCATTCTCTGTAGTGTGAGGTAGTACCTCATAGTTGTTTTGATTTGCATCTCCCTGATAATTAGTGAGGTGGAGCATTTTTTTCATGTGTCTTTTTGACATTCGTCTTTCTTCTTTGCCAAAGTTTCTGTCCATTTCTTCTCCCCATTTTTTGATGGGATTAGATGTTTTTTTCTTGTAAAGTTCTGTCAGTGCCTTGTATATTTTGGAGATTAGCCCCTTATCTGATGGGTATTGGGTGAATAGTTTCTCCCACTCCGTGGGTGACTCTTGTATCCTGGGTAGTATTTCCTTTGAGGTGCAGAAGCTTCTCAGCTTAATATATTCCCATCTGTTAATCTCTGCTTTCACCTGCTTGGAGAGTGCATTTTTCCTCCTTGAATATGCCTGCAGTCTTAATGTCCTGGAGTGTTTTGCCTACGTGTTGTTCTATATATCTTATGGTTTCGGATCTGATACCAAGGTCTTTCATTCATTTAGATTTTATCTTCGTACTTGATGTTCGTAGGGGTCTAAGTTCAATTTTTTGCAAGTGGCTAGCCAGTTGTGCCAATACCACTTGTTGAAGAGGCTTTCTTTGCTCCATTTAGGATTTCTTGCTCCTTTATCAAAAATTAGGTGACTGGGGCCAGACAGTGGCACTGGAGGTAAGATGCCTGCCTTGCCTGCGCTAACCTAGGACGGACCGCGGTTCGATCCCCCGGTTTCCCATATGGTCCCCCATGCCTGCCAGGAGCGACTTCTGAGTGAATAGCCAGGAGTAAACCCTGAGCATCACCAGGCGTGGCCCAAAAACCAAAAAAAAAATTAGGTGACTATGTTTGGGGAACACTTTCTGAGTATTCAAGCCTATTCCACTGATCTGAGGGCCTGTCCTTATTCCAATACCATGCTGTTTTGATAACTATTGCTTTGTAGTAAAGTTTAATGTTGGGGAAAGTAATTCTTCCCATGTTCTTTTTCCCAATGATTGCTTTATCTATTCTAGGGTGTTTATTGTTCCAAATGATTTTCAAAAGTGCCTGATCCATTTATTTGAAGAATGTCGTGGGGATCTTTAGAGGGATCGCATTAAACCTGTATAATGCCTTGGGTAGTATTGCCATTTTGATGATGTTAATTCTGCCCATCCATGAGCAGGGTATGTGTTTCCATTTCCACGTATCCTCTCTTATTTCCTGGAGCAGAGTTTTATAATTTTCTTTGTATAGGCCCTTCACATTTTTAGTCAAGTTGATTCCAAGATATTTGAGTTTGTGTGGCACTATTGTGAATGGGGTTGTTTTTTTCATGTCCATTTCTTCCTTATTACTTTCGGTGTATAAAAATGTGATTGATTTTTGTTTGTTAATTTTGTAGACTGCCACCTTGCTATAGGAGTCTATTGTTTCTATAAGCTTTTTGGTAGAGTCTTTAGGGTTTTCTGAGTATCATGTCATCTGCAAAAAGCAATAGCTTGAATTCTTCCTTTCCTATCTGGATTCCCTTGATATCCTTTTCTTGCCTAATCGCTATAGCAAGTACTTCCAATGCTATGTTAAATAGGAGTGGTGAGAGAGGACAGCCATATCTTGTACCAGAATTTAGAGGGAAGGTATTTAGTTTTTCTCCATTGAGGATGATATTTGCCACTAGCTTGTGGTAGATGGCATTAACTATATTGAGAAAGGTTCCTTCCATTCCCAACTTGCTGAGAGTTTTGATCAAGAATGGGTGTTGAACCTTATCAAATGCTTTCTCTGCATCTATTGATATGATCATGTGGTTTTTATTTTTCTTGTTGTTGATGTTGTGTTTTACATTGATAGATTTATGGATATTAAACCAGCCTTACATTCCTGGGATGAAACCTACTTGGTTGTAGTGGATGATCTTTTTAATGAGGCATTGTATTCTCTTTGTCAGAATTTTGTTGAGGATCTTTGCATCTGCATTCATCAGTGATATTGGTCTGTAATTTTCTTTTTTTGTTGGAACTCTGTCTGGTTTAGGTATCAAGGTGATGTTGGCTTCATAAAAGGTATTTGGAAGTGTTTATGTTTTTTTGATTTCATGAAAGAGTCTTGCCAGGATTGGTAGTAGCTCCTCTTGGAAAGTTTGAATGAATTCATTAGTGAATCCATCTGGGCCTGGGCTTTTGTTTTTGGGCAGACATTTGATTGCCGTTTTAATTTCATCAATAGTGATCGGGTGTTTAGATATGCTACATCCTCTTCCTTCAACTGTGGAAGATTATAAGAGTCCAAGAATTTATCCATTTCTTCTAGGTTCTCATTTTTAGTGGCGTAGAGCTTTTCAAAGTAGCTTCTGATTACCCTTTGAATCTCTGCCATATCAGTAGTGATCTCTCCTTTTTCATTCCTAATACGAGTTATCAAGTTTCTCTCTCTCTGTTTCTTTGTTAGTTTTGCCAGTGATCTATCAATCTTGTTTTTTTTTTTCAAAGAACCAACTTATGCTTTCGTTGATCTTTCGGATTATTTTTCTTGGGTTTCCACTTCATTGATTTCTGCTCTTAGCATTGTTATTTTCT
>PVKC010024909.1:0-10558 GCA_004027635.1 Crocidura indochinensis | reverse complement strand
ACACAGTACCCAGTCCCCCTCTCCCCACCAGTTGTGTATGAAACAATCAGGGAAAACAAACTTGTATTTATTTTTTAATTTTCTTTTAATACTGTAATTTGCCAAGTTGTTCATAATAATCTTTTCAGTCATTAAATGTTCAAACACCAGTCCCACTACCAGTGTGATCGTTCCATCACCCAGTTTACCACCCACCAGCATAACCTGTGCTTTACAGGCACAGATTTGCCTCATCTTGTTTGTTAAAATACAGGGGCAAATGGAATTATCAAAACTTAATTCAGCAAGGATTAATTTGAAGTAGTTGTTTTTAATCTAATTTCTCCATAGTTTTACTAAATTCATTGTAAGGATTTACGGTGCTCTGATTGGTGCTAATTGAGCATTCTGTTACTTTTTAGGCCCAATGAGTTTGGTAAATTATTATATAAATTTTCCCATTAGATTTCCTGTGATTCTACACTAATGACAATACTATAAAAATTGGAGATGTTGTCCTCCATATTTTTCAATTCTGACATCCCAGAAGAAATGCACCAAATTAGATGTGAAATTATCATAAAGCCCACCTAAGTTCAATAAATAAAATTAACAACAGTATGCTCAATTAGCAACAAACAGCTTCATAAGTATTCAGACAATGATATAATGACCCTACTGCAAATATGACAATTTTCATAAAAATTTATTAAATAAAAATAGGCTTTGTTGGAGCTGGAGTGGTGGCACAAGCAGTTAGGTGTTTGCCTTGCCTGTGCTAGCCTAGGTTCGATCCCCTGGCGTCTCATAGGACATATGGACCCCCAAGCCAGGAGCAATTTCTGAGGTCATAGCTAGGAGTAACCCCTGAGCAGCCCCGGGTGTTACCCCAAAACAAAATAAAAACAAACAAAAAAAAGGCTTTGTTATAAGTTACCAAGGAAGAAGGAAAGGAGAAAAAAGGTATAAAGTAACATGCTCAAGAAAGAATGCCGGGAAGGTGAAGAGAGCCCCCGTACACAACATAGAATGGAAAGTCCACATCTCAAAAGGGGAGATTTGGGCAACATGTGCATGTGTGTACTATGTGCTTAGGCCCATGGAGCCTATCTGCTACAAATTTTCTTTTAAGTTTTTTTTAAAATTATATTAACAATTAGTTGTAACAGCGGTATTAAATAAATTTTTGTACCTGCCAAAAGGCAGGCTTGCGGAAGGTGGGAAACTAGGGACAGTGGCGGAGGGAATATTACATTGGTCGTGTGATAGTTGTTGGAGCATTGAATGCCAGACATAGCTGTATCAGGAGCAACTTTGTAAACCATGGTGTTTAGATAAAGAGACTTATTTATTTAATACTGAGATGTTGCACAGCCACATGTGGTACATGGTCTAGGATTTATAGATTTTAAACAAACTTGGTGGCTTGGCAGTTTGATAAGGTTAACTTATTGGAACTGGGTCATTTCTGTCAGTGTGTAGGTTGTGGCACTGGACTGCTAGGATTCTTGCAGAAAGGGTATCTGCCCATAACAGTTTTGAGAATTCTAGTTATCATTTTGGATCCCTCTACCTGGGAAGTTATCTGTGTTCAATATTTTATTTTGAAGCCTAGTAGGGGAGCTGGGCTGTTTTTCTGTCAGGAAGATGGTAGGTGTGAGTGGAGACTCCTGTGTGGTAGGATGTGTTGCATTAATTATTAATTATATAGTCCCAGTAGTGTATAGAGTGGATTGATGGTGGGCCCTTTCTTGGCCTGGTCCTGCCCGGCACTTGCAGTCCCTGAAGCTCCCAAGTCTGTTGATTCAGGTTGACAGCGAAGAAATGACGCACAGGCAGTCAGATGAAGTTTCGGGAGACATTAGCCTTAGTAAAAGACCCTAACCACCGTGTGCATAATCCTCACATGGCCTTTAAACTAAGCTTTTTGCTTGTTTGTTTGTTTTTGGGCCACACCTGGTGACACTCAGGGGTTACTCCTGGCTATTTGCTTAGAAGTCGCTCCTGGCAGGCACGGGGGACCATATGGGGAACCGGGGGATCGAACCTCAGTTCGTCCTAGGTTAGCGCAGGCAAGGCAGGCACCTTACCTCCAGCGCCACCGCCCGGCCCCCTAAACTAAGCTTTTTGAGCAGGCTCCTTCAGCTGCCCTCCATCTATCTTGCTGCCTCTGCCTCTCACCCCTTGCTGCATCTCTCCTTTCCCCCTTCCCCAGGCCACTCTTAATTACCAACCATAGACCCGTCCCAGCTGTAAGAGGTCTCACTCTCCAGATGAGATAGGCAGGAAGTTGGGGTATGGTAACAGGACTGAGTGGGGGCTTGGCCCAAACCCATTCTGAAAATAGTCCCAGAGTTTCCATTCCATAGTCCAGTCCCACCCGAGAAGGTTCAGCTTCTCATATTATTTGAGTTTAGTCTTGGAGCTGATCCTCTTCTTCAGAGGGTATAAGGTGTGGCATTGGGCTGTTGTCATTCATGCCAAAAGAGGAATCTGCCCCCACCATTCTGAGAATGCCTCAGAGGTATCAGTCCAGACCATTATTTGGGAATGTATTGATGGCCATTATTTTCTTTTGCAGCTTGGTTGAAATTTGAAAACAAACTCTTAGAAATTCTATTATTGACTGAACTATGCTTTTATTTTATTAATGATAGTTAATTAATATCTTTTAAACATTTACGGTAATTTGTAATTTGTGTATATATCAAGTTTTAGGTTTATCCTCAATTGATGGTTCTTTCCTTTCTCTGCTTGAGGAAAATGGTAACTTCTCTTTTAAATAAAACTTCTCAATTTGTTTTGCTTTTCTGTGTGTGCACTTTTTCTTTTTCCTTAGCTACAAGACTTTTTTACCAAAATGTGTGCGAGCAAAGATTCAAGACTATCATATTTTGACAAGGAAGCGAATAAGGTATAGATTTAGAAGATTTATTCAGCAGTTCAGCCAGTGCAAAGCCACTGCCAGAAACTTGAAACTTAAGTATCTTATAAATTTGGAAACTCTTCAGTCTGCCTTCTACACAGAACAATTTGAAGTAAAAGAACCGGGAAGAGGTCCTTCAGGTGAGGAGATTTTTGCAACCATTATAATAACTGGAAACGGTGGAATTCAGTGGTCAAGAGGGAAACATAAAGAAAGTGAGACACTGAAAGAACAGGTAATCCTTAATGATATGTTTTCATTTTTTATTATTCTAAGTAAAATGACAATTTAAGCAAATTTATATTAGTATAAATTAGTATATTAATATATATATTTAAATATAGTATTTGCAATTATTTTATTTATTTGGTAGAAGTATTGAACAATGTAATACCATCAGGGTATTTTGAATATTTTTATTATTAATTTATTTTAATATGTATTACAAAGTAATTATTAATGCTTTTTATTTTTGAATATGTTAAGAAAATACTTATTCTAAAATTATTTTTAAACTTTTGTCTTTCTGTTATGCTTTTATAAATTTTAATAATATTAGACAATTATAAAATTTAATTAGATTTTTATTTTACTTGGACTTATAATATATACTTGCTAAATAATTTTGTTTTTATCCAGTATGTATTATATGCTATGATTTGTTAATATTTACATTATTTTTAAACTATTATCAGATATTATTTAAATTCTTTGCTAAGTTTTATTTTTTTGGGAATAGTTTCTATTAATTTTTTTATCCTACAAATAATACCTGTATTTAAACACCATGATTAGAAACATGTTTGTAGTTGTATTTAAATTAAAAGAAATGAATACCCCCTCTTTACCAGTACAACCTTCCCATCACCAATGCTCCTCATCTCCCTCATCCCAGACCCTTGCCTGCATTCAAGACAGGCATACTACTTTTCTCACTCACTACCATTGTCATGATGGTTGTTAGTGTAGTTATTTCTTTAACTTCACGCATCACTCAAAAGAGTGGTGATATTAAGTGGTAGCTTAATATCATGTCCATCCTTTCAGCCCTCATCTCTAATGTCTCTGGATGCTATTACAATAATGTCTTTTATTTTTCTTAAAACTCATAGATGAATAAGACTATTCTGTGTCTATCCTTTACCTTCTAACTTATTTCACTCAGCATAATAGTTTCCATGTTCATCCATTTATAGGAAAACTTCATTACTTTATTTTTTTCCTGATAATTGCATAGTATTCCATTGTGTATATGTACCATAGTTACTTTAGCCATTCACCTGTTGTTGGGCTTTTCCAGATTGTTTCCAAATTCTGGATTGTTTCTAGATTCTGGGTTGTTTCCAGATTCTGGCTATTATAAATAGTGCTACAATGACACAGGCATTTTTGTATTGTGTTTTTGTGTTCCTAGGATATATACCTAGGAGTTGTATAGCTGTTTCATATGGGAGCTCAATTTCCAGTTTTTTTGAGGAATCCCCCTATTGTTTTCCGGAAATGCTGGACTAGACTGGATGACATTCCCAAAAGCTATGAATGAAAGTTTCTTTCTCCCCACATCCCAGCCAGTACAGATTGTTCTTGTTCTTTGTGATGTGTGCCAGTCTCTGAGGCATGAGATGGTATCTCATTGCTCATTGTTGTTTTAATTTACATCTCCCTGATGATTAGTGATATGGAGTATTTTTTCATGTGCCTTTTGGCCATCTGTGTAATCTTCTTTGAGAAAGTATATATTTATTTCTTCCCATTTTTTCTATTAATTTTGATTTGATAAAGGTTTCTGTAATATACTTAGATTCCTGTTACCCTTTAATATCTTAAGTCATTTAAACTAACTTTTAATTAGTTGAAATTAAATTTAGGGGCCAAGAAATAGCACATCGGTAAGGCTTTTGCCTTTCATGCAGAAGGACAGTGGTTCGAATCCCGGTGTCCCATATGGTTCCCTGAGCCTGCCAGGAGCGATTTCTGAGCATAGAGCCAGGAGTGACCCCTGAGCGCTGTTGGGTGTGACCCCCCCAAAATTTTTTAATTTATTTACTAGATTCTTGGTGCCCTTTAATTTTTTAGTCATTTTAAACTAATTTTTAAGTCAAGAAAGATATGGTATATTCTCTGGATTAGCTTATGGGATAGGGGTCCAATTAATGTTTATCTATTGATATTGATACATTTTATTTGAGGAATTTGGATGTTTTCTTACATTAATCTTATCTTCCCATAAATTCTACTTTTTTTAAATTTAAATTGTTTTTAATTACAGGATTTGCAGTTATATTGTGATTTCCCTGATATTATTGATGTCAGTATTAAACAGGCAAGCCAAGAAAGCTCAAATGAAAGCAGAATTGTAACTATCCATAAACAAGATGGGAAAAATCTGGTAAGTTTGCTTAATAAGTTATTAATGGTTAAATCTTAGAGTTATCAGAAATAAGTATTTCAAGATCTTAGTATCAAAGTTTTCTTGTAACCATTTTGATTAAATTTTGAAGGATAGTTCAAAGCACACATTGTCATTTTAGTAAACTTATAAAAATTATATCTACCTTTTACAATCATTCTAAACATTGTTTATTTCACCCATTTTATGGTGATCAAAGCTCTCTATTCTAGTGAAAAAATGTTTTTCATTCATGTCAGCAAATTTCATGATTTTCATTGTTTCTGTGTTTTTCATTTTCATTGTTTTTGTTATCCAGTCATTTATTCTCGAACACTCAACCTGTTTTCAGATTTTTACTGCTATGGATAGTGCTGCAAAGACATGGGAGAGCAAATATCTTTTCTATATTTTGTTTTTGGAGTGTTGGGGTTTACTCAAAAAAGTGAAGGTTCAGTATCAAGTAGATTCTCAATTCGTAGAATTTATGTTTCTGTTCTTTTCTTTTTCTTTTTACTAATTTCTAGATTTATTTTATTTTAAATTAATATCGTTATTTAAGCAACATGATTACAAACATGTTTGTAGTAGGGTTTCAGTCATAAAAAAAGTACACCCTCTTTACCATTGCAACCTTCCCATTACCAGTGCTCCCCATCTCCCTCCTTTCCCATCCCTGCCTGTCTTTGAGACAAGCATTCTATTTTTTATTTTATTTTATTTTTTTTGGTTTTTGGGTCACACCCGGCAGTGCTCAGGGGTTACTCCTGGCTCCATGCTCAGAAATTGCTCCTGGCAGGCACGGGGGACCATATGGGGCACCGGGATTCGAACCGATGACCTTTTGCATGAAAGGCAAACACCTTACCTCCATGCTATCTCCCGGGCCCGAGCATTCTATTTCTTTCACTCATTACCATTGTCATGATAGTTGTTGGTGTAGTTATTTCTCTAACTGCATTTACCAATCTGTGTGGTAAGCTTCATATCATCGCCTTGTCCCTTCAAACCTCATCTTTATTGTCTCTGGGTATTATTAACATACTGTCTTGTTTTTTTCTGTATCCCACAGATGAGTGAAACTATTCTGTGTCTGTCACTCCCCTTCTGACTCATTTTATTCAGCATAATAGTTTCCATGTCAATCTATGTATGGGAAAATTTCATGACTTCATTTTTCCTAACAGCTGCCTAGTATTCCATTGTGTATATGTACCAAGTTTCTTTAGCCACTCATATGTTGTCAGGCATTTGGGTTGCTTCCAGATTCTGGCTATTGTAAATAGTGCAACAATGAACATAGGCATGCAGAGGCTTTGTATTGCATTTTCTATGTTCCTGGGATATATCCCTAGGAGTGGTTGGTATAGCTGGATCATATAGGAGCTAAATTTCCAGTGTTTTCTAGAAAGGCTGGACTAGACAGCATTCACAGCAGTGAATGAGTGTTCCTTTCTCCCATGTCCCAGCCAGCACCGATTGTTCTTGTTCTTTGTAATGTGTGCCAGTCTCTGTGGCATGATATGGTACCTCATTTTTGTTTTGATTTGCATCTCTGTGATGATTAGTGATGTGGAGCATTTATTCATGTGTCTTTTGGTCATTTGTGTTTCTTCTTTGAGGAACTATTTCTTTGTTTCTTCCAATGTTTTGATAGAGCTAGATTTTTTTTTTTTGTTATAAAGTTCTGTCAGCTCCTTGTATATCTTAGATGTTAGTCCCTTATCTGATGGATATTGGGAGAAAGTTTCTCCTGTTTTGTGCATGGCCCCTGTATTCTATTCACTGTTTCCTTTGAGACACAGAAGTTTTATAGTTTAATTTAGTTCTATTTGTTTATTTCTGCTTTTACTTGCTATTTGGACAGTGCTTAAATAAACCTTTAGTGTCAATGTCATGGAATGTTTTGCCTATGATGTCTTCTATATACTTTATGATTCCATTATTGATACCAAGGTCTTTCATGTATTTTGACTTAACCTTTGTGCATGGTGTTAAATAGAGGTCCAAGTTTACTTTTTTTGCATGTGGCAACTAGTTGTCCCAATACTACTTGTTGAAGAGGCTTTCTTTGCTCTTTCTGCATTTCTTGCCCCTTTATCAAGGATTAATTGATTATGTGTCTGGGAAACATTCTATGAATACACAAATCTTTTACATTGATCTGAGGGTCTATCTTTATCCAATACCATACTGTTTTAATGACTGTTGCTTTGCAATACAATTTTAAGTATGGGAAAGTGATGCCTCCAGTCTTCTTTTTCCTCAGTTGCTTTAGCTATTCCTGGGTGTTTACTGTTTCAGATAAATTGCAGGAGTATTTGATCTACTTTTTTGAAGAATGTCATTGGTATCCTTAGAGAAATTGCATTAAATCTAAACAGTGTTTTGGGGAGTATTGCTATTTTAAGCTGTTCTCTGGGAACCACGTTGCTGGCTCACTGGGCCAGGTCCCAGGGAAGCCCTGAAGTTCTGAGAGGAAGAAGAGGGAAGGCTGTTGGTGGGGAGGCCGAGCCCCACAGTCTTCCCTAGGCTTGGCAAAAGAGGCTCTTGCTGCTTTCAGTACTCCTTCCCTATCCATGGGATTCATCATTAAGACTAGGATATGTCTTAGGGTGCTTTTCTTTGGATCTCCTTTGTCTGGTACTCTTCAGGCATGTAGGATTTATTTGCTTGCTCTATTAGTTTCTCTGCAATAATGTCCTTGATTGTTGGTACTTCATGAGGGTTTTCTTTCTGTATCTCTTGGACTGCATTGATTCTTATGTTGTTTCTGTTTAGTTTATCAAAGACTTCTGTTTTTATCTGTTCCATTCTTTGAGGACTTTCCCATTGTTTGATTGTGTGTTTTGAGGCTCTTTTTCAACCTCTTTTGTTGTATGGAGTTGCTATTCATCTCATCTTCCAGCTCACTGATTTTGTCTTCAGCTGCTGTTTACTCTGTTGGCTAGATTTTCCAATGAGGTTTTTATTTCTTCTACCAAGTTTTCAGCCCTGTTATTTCACTTTGAAGTTTTTTTTATTTCTACTGACAGATCTTCTTGATTCTTATTTGTGGCAGGTTCAGTTAGTTCCATGCTTTTTTGAGTTCTGTGAGCATCTTTCATATCTCTTTTCTAAAGTCCTTACCTGAGAGACTACATAAGTGGTGGGTACTTTTTGGGTCTTCGGAGCTATCATTTTTTTTGTTTGTTTTGGTTTGGTTTTTGGGCCACACCCAGTGACGCTCAGGGGTTACTCCTGGCTATGCGCTCAGAAGTCGCTCCTGGCTTGGGGGACCATATGGGATGCCAGGGGATCGAACTGCGGTCTGTTCTAGGCTAGTGCTGGCAAGGCAGACACATCTTACCTCTAGCGCCACCGCCCCGGCCCCTCATTTTTGTTTTCTAAGCATGGTAGAGGCCTGAGTTGTTTCCATATTATCACAGTTGTAGTGTGATATTTTCTATGCTGCTATGTGATGCCCTATGCTGCTGTTTCTTTACTAGGAGGATTGTGAAGCTGCATAGAAGAATGGAAAGCAGGTGCTCCACTGGCTTTTTTTCTTGGATCCTGCCCTTTCCGGTCACTGCCAATGTGCATCTGGGTGCCAAAGCCGCAGGGTCTGCCGCTACAGCCTCTTGTCTTTGGAACATAGGTTCCACAGATCTCCAGCAGACAGTTTTACTAGTGTTAGAAGCATCAGCAGATTTTTCAGAAACAGGTAGCCTGAGAACCAAAATGAAGTTTAAAAGCTGGCTATTTGTATTTTTTGTTGTTGTTGTTTTTTGGTTTTGGGGTCATATCCAGCAATGCTCATGGGTTACTCCTGGCTCTACGCTCAGAAATTGCTCCTGGCAGGCTCAGGGGAACATATGAGATACAAAGGATTCGAACCACTATCCCTCTGCATGCAAGGCAAACACCCTACCTCCATGCTATCTCTCCGGCCCCACTATTTGTATTTTTAATGAGGTTTTTCTTCATCTTGTCTCCCAATTTTTATTTGGAGGGTGGCACACATGGTGGAAAAGTTATTCTTGGCTCTGTGCCCAGAAATAACTCCTGGCACACTCAAGAGACCATCTGGATGCCAGGGATCAAACTTGGGTTGGCTGTGTGCAAGGTAAATGCCCTACATGCTGTGCTATTTTTGCTCAGGCCCCCTCCCCATTTTTTTGATGAGATTGGATGTTTTTATCTTGCAAAGTTCAACCAGTTCCTTCAATATATATCTTTGATACTGACTCCTTATCAAATAAGTATCAAGTAAATAAGTTTTCTTAATTCTTGTGCTGTTTTTGTATTCTGTTTGTTTTCTTTGAGATGTTAAAGCCGCTTAATTTATTGTCATTTCAATTGTTTATCTTTTTTTCACTTGCTTGGTTAGTGTGGTTTTATTCTTCAAGATATACTTAGCTTCAGTGTGATAGAAAGTTCTGATTCTTCTGATTTTTCTCTTTGTAGCTTATGGATTCAAGTTTGATATATAATCCACTTTGATTTGTCTTTTGTGCATGGCATTATAAATAGGTCTGAGGTTTTTGTTTTGTTTTTGTCTGTAGATGACTAGCTTTCCCAGCACCACTTGTTGAAAAGATTTCATATTTTTTTCTTTTTGTCAAAGATTAACCTGAGGGTCTCTTTCAGGTTACTTAACTCTATTTTACTGATATATCTTTATGCCACTACCATGCTGTTTCTTTTTTATTTTATTTTATTTATTGGTTTTGGGGCATACCTGGCAGCGCTCAGGAGTTACTACTGGTTTTGTGCTCAGAAATTGCTCCTGGCAGACTCAGTGGACCATCAAACTCAGGTCAGGGATCAAATTCAGGTCCATCCTGGGTTGTCACATGCAAATGCCTACTGCTGTGCTATCACTATAGCCCCTGCCATGCTATTTTACTGACAAATGTTTTGTATAGTTTGAAGTTGGGAAAGTGATGCCTCCCATCTTCTTTTTAGAATTTCTTTAACTATTCAGGAATGTTTATTCTATATGAATTTTGAGAGTGTTTGATCTATTTCTCTGAAAAAAATGTGTGGGTATCTCTATCAGAATGGATTGAATTTTTACAATGCTAGAGAGTATTGCACTTTGATGGCATTAATCTTCCCAACTCATGAGTAAGGGGATTTGTTTCCATTTCCTTGTGTCCTCTTTTATCTCTTGAAATAGTGTTGTATGCTTTTCTTTGAATAAGTCTCACTTTTTAGTTAAGCTGTTTCCAAGGTATTTGATTTTCTGAGTCATAATTGTGAATGTTATTGTTTTTTTTTTT
>PVKC010024908.1:0-16707 GCA_004027635.1 Crocidura indochinensis | reverse complement strand
TGAGAGGAGGGCTGGAACCTCCAGCTCACTTCATGAAGCTCACCACAGAGTGGCGAGTGCAGTTATAGAAATAACTACACAGAGAACTACCATAGTCATGTGACTGAATGAGGGAACTGGAAAACCTGTCTGGAGTACAGGTGGGGGTGGGGTGAGATGGAGATTTGGGACTTTGGTGGTGGGAATGTTGCACTGGTCAAGGGGGTGTTCTTTACATGACTGAAACTTAATCACAAGCATATATGTAATCAAGATGTTTAAATAAAGGAAAAATATTAATAATAATAAAAATGTATTGACACATATTAGGTGAATTTGCTATGCCCCTTGGCAAAACCAACCATGGAAATCACCATATAGGTGCCTTGTTACTAAGAAATGGAAATGGGGCCAGAGAGATAGCATGGAGGTAATGTGTTTGCCTTGCATGCAGAAGGACAATAGTTTAAATCCTGGCATCCCATGTGGTCCACTGAGCCTGTCAGGAGTTATTTCTGAGCATAGAGCCAGGAGTAACCTCTGATTGCTGCCGGGTGTGACCCCAAAACCAAAAAACAATTTGTTGAGAAAAGAAAAGGAAATGGAGTGTATCCGGACTAAACAATTGTATGAACATTGAGTGGAAATAAAAAATGATCAAACTCAAACACCAAACCCAACATCAATGACAAGAGAATTGATACCAAATCTATATTATATAAGATTGGGAAGCAGTTAACACCACATGACTGGGGGCAAGAGAGGAAGATATGGGATGCATGCTGGGAATAGGGGTGGAGGGAGGACAACACTGGTGGTGGGAATAGCCCTGATTTATTTTCACTATGTACCTTAAATATCACTGTTACTGTGAAAGATTTGTAATTCACTTTGGTCACAATGAAATTATTTTTTAAAAAAGAAGGAAATGAAAAGGCAAATATCTTTCTGTCCTTAGGGTGTATAGAAATAATATAAAAATATTTTAAATCAATTACTATCAGAGACCAACCCCTTGTAATGGCTGCTGGGGCGGGTATGTCATTTTGCATTTTGCCTATGAAAACCATTTAAGAATTAACAGACCTTAAATCAGTTAAAAGTCTCCACCTACCTGATGACTTTTTCATAATAAATATTGGAGAATTCCAACTAGAAAATGAGGTTTCAATGATCCCAGTCTCCATGTTCATCGACTAAATTTCTAAGTGCTTCGAAGTTTGTGTTATGAATGGGCCACTGAGAAACCCAGATTGGAACATTGGATTTCCATTGAATAGAAATGGGTTCTGGGTGCTTTAACTCAGTGGCCCCAATTAAAAAGGAAAAACCTCTGAATTAACATGCTGGGAGTTTTGGTGAGGTATGTGGTATTCTGCTCACCATTGCTTATGCTTATCACATCCCCATAGATTAAACTTTGGAAAAAATTATAAAAATTCCCATCAAATTGTAATACCCATATTTACCATGTTACAATTCCTATCTCCAAACAAGAGACCAACTCACAAATCCAAAATGGTGACACCCATCCATGAAATCAGCTCACCAAGGTCCAGGGAAGTCCCTGTTATGAGCACCATTTTATTTAATCTGAAGTTCCAGGGGTTTCAAACTCAATTTACCTGGGGGCCGCAGGAGGCAAAGTCCAGGTGGTCCTTGAGTGCAAAGTCAGTAGTAAGCCTTAAACATTTGGGGGTGTGACCCAAACAACTAAAACAAAACAAAACAAAGAAGATTCCTCTAGGGTAGGGCCACAAAATGTTGTACGGAAGAGACCCCTTATTAAACCCTTCGGTTCAGACCCCAAACACTGACAAGACATGGGTCTGAAGTCAGAAGACACTCTGTAAAATAAACCAAACACCACACACACACACACACACACACACACAGAAAAAGAGAAAGGAGGGGCCAGAGCAATGGCACAGTGCAGTGGTAGGGTGTTTGCCTTGCATGCTGCAGATCCAGAATGGACCTGGTTCGATCCCTGGCATTCCTTATGGTCCCCCTAGCCAGGGAAAATTTCTGAGCACATAGCCATAAGTAACCTCTGAGCATAACTGTGTGTGCCCACCCCCTAAAAAAAAGAAAAGAGAAAGGACTAGAAAATTCCTGTTACCCTCACTCCAATCCATGGACCACCAGACCAAGAGGCTGCCTTCACAGAGATCTAGATACGAAAGGGAGCTCTCTCTTCTAACCAAATCTTTTATATCAGGAAAAATTTCACAACTGGAAGGTGGAACCATCTGGTTTGACTACCAGTCAGAGGGGCTACTTTCAGAAAATTACATCCAATGAAAAACAAGGTGGGTGTTGATTGATGTGGATGTAGAAACAGACAAGATCCGTAATCCCATAGTAGGATATCATAGTGGTGGGCATCATAAAGTTCATTGTGACATCACAATTTTGAATTGTGTCATCGTACACATACCATGAGATCTTAGTCATATGTATAGTAATATCTGCTGTAATATAACAACCATAAATTGTGAATTAAGAGTGTTGCACATAATAATGTCAATTTTGATGTCACAATCAAGAATTATGACATTTTAGTGGTTGGAATCAGAATGTCCAGTGACATCACAACTGTGAATGTCATAGTCATGTTTAACAAAGTATTTGTTGTAATGACACAACTATAAATATGACATCATAAAGACCATTGTAATGCCATAATCACAAATTATGATACAATAGTTGTGGGCCTCATAGTGTTGCATATTATAATGTCCATTTGATGCTACAAATATGAATTATGACACCATAGTGATGAATATCATAATATCCATTGTGATGGTAAAATCACAAATTATGATCTCATAGTGGTTAGTAATATTATGTCCATTGTGACTGTGTGTCAAATTCATGTGCATCATAATCTCGTGATATCAAAATCATGAATAGTGACATAATGTTTGGATGCCCCAGTCATGAATTTTGACCTAAAAAATTAAGATGACTTAACAATTTTGAAGTATATTGTAATAGTCATGAGCATCATTCTGTCTGTTGTCACATCACAACCATAAATTATGACAAAATTATGACATCATACTGTTGCGCATCACAATGTCCATTCAATGATGCAGTCATGATTATGATCTTACAGTGGTGGGCATCACAAAGTCAATTCTAACCTCCCAATTGAGAATGACATTATAGTCATGTGCAAGATAATATCTGTTGTGATGTCACAACTATGAATATGACATAATGTCCATTGTGAGACCACAATCACAAATTATGACCCTACAGTGGTAGGCATCATGTTCACTGTGACTTCACAATTGTGGAATCTAATGTCATATTCATATCATCATAATGTCCATTGTGATCAAAGTGGTGGGCACCATAATGTTCATTGTGACAACATTACCAAAAATTAAGACATCATTGTGATAGGTATCACAATCCTGAATTATGACATCATAGTCACAGCACATTATAATGTCTGTTGTGATGTCAAAATCATGAATCATGACATCATAGTGTTGTGCATCATCATTATGACATCAAACTATAAATTATGATATTATAGTGTTGTGCATTACAATATCCATTCTAATGACAAAGTCACGTTTCATGAACTCATAGTGGTGGACACCATAATTTCCATTGTGAGCTCCCAATTTAGAATGATTAATATCATAGTTATGTGCATCATACTGTCTGTTGTAATGTCACAGCCATGAATTATGATGTCCCAGTCTTAAACATCATAATGCCCATTGTAATGCCACAGTCACAATTCATGACCCCATAGTAGTGGGCATCATAATGTCCATAATGATGGCACAGTCACAAATTATCACCTCATAGTGGTCAGCATCATCATGTCCATTGTGATTTCACTATTGTGAACTATGATGTTATATTCGTGCACATGGCAATGTCCATTGTGACATCACAAATAAGATGCATGACATCAAAGTGATGGCCATTGTGATATCACAATGGCACATACTAATGTCGTGTGATGTCAACCATGAATTTTGACATTATAGTGTTTGGCATCATGACGTCCATGGTGACATGACAATCATAAATTATAGCATCATAGTTTCACAACTCAAAATACATTCTACAACACAGTCATGATTTATAACCTCAGAGTGGTAGGCATCATAATGTTAAATGTGACCTCCCAAATGAGAAAGATGTCATATTTTGTCACATCATAATGTCCAGTGACCTAATTGATAATGATGATCTCATAGTCTTTTGCATCATAATGTCGGTTGTGATGTCACAACCACAAATTATTATGTCATAGCTTTGCACATCATGATGTCCATTGTTGTGCCACAGTCACAAATTATGGCATCATAGTGGTGGGCATTAGAATGTCCATCGTGACATCAAAAATTTTAATTATGGCATCATAGTCTTGGTGCATGATATTGTAACATAGTAGTGTTGTGCATTATAATTCATTATGACATCACAGACATAAATTTTGACATTATAGTGTTGCACATCACAATATCAATTCTGACCACAAAATCAATTATATGAACTCATAGTTGTAGGTATCATGTCCTTTATGATATCCCAATTGAGAATGATGACATTATAGTCATGTGCATCATAATGTTGGTTGTGATATCACATCCATGAATTATGATGTCATGATTGTGGATCATCATATGTTCATTTTGATGCCACAATCATGAATTATTTCAGCTTTTTGTGCATCATAATTGTTGTGAGGTCACCACCTTATGTTATGACTTATGGTGTTTTGCATCACATGTCCATTGTGATGTCCCAATGGAGAAATAGGACATCATAAAAGGTGTGCATCATAAAGCCTCCTGTGACTTCAAAATTTGAAACTATCACATAGTTGTGGTGCATCTTGATCTCTGTGATGCCACAATCATGATTTATGGCCTCATTGTGGTGGGCAACAGAATGTCCATTGTGACATCACAATTATGACATTATAGTGTTGCACATTGCAATGTCTATTCTGATGACAGTCATGTTTCATGAGCTCATAAAGCTGGGCAGCATAATGGCCACTATGAACTTCCAATTGGGAACAATGTGTGATGGGAAAAACCATAAATTTAGACCTCAAAGTGTTGCCTATCATAATTTCATTGTGACTCACAATCATATTGTGACTTCATGGTACTGTGTACCATAATGTCCATGGTAATGCTACAATTATTGACATATTTGTGTCACAATAAAAAATTATGACCTGTAGTGGTGGGCATCATAATGGTGTCCATTGTGAGTGACATCACAATTGTGAAATATGACATCATATTTATTGAGCATCCTAATGTTGTCATGATTTCATATCATAATGTCCATTGTGACTTCAAAATCACAAATAGTGAACTCATAGTGGTGTGTATCATGTCAGTGGTGATAACACAATTGCAAACTATAACATCATAGTTGTGCACATCATAATGTCTGTTGTGACATCACAACCATGAATTATGACATCACTATATATGACCCCATAGTGTTGGGCATCAGAATGTCCATTTGATGTCACAATCACTAATTATGACATCATCATGGTCAGAATCATGTCCATTTTTACTTTACAATTATGAACTTTGTTGTCATATTTGTGCACATCATAAGTCTATTGTTATGTCACAAACAAGAATTATGACATCAGTGTTGTTCATCAGTATGTAAATTGTGATGCCAGAAATAGTGGTCGGCAGTAGTATTTCCATTGCAACTTAACAATTTTTATCTATAATATCATAGTAGTACACATCATAATGTCTCTTACAATATCACACCATGAATTATGACAGCATAATTTTGGGCATCATATTTTCCATTGTGATTCCACAATCACAAATTATGACCTCATAGTCATGGATATCATAATGTACATTGTGATGTCACAATTGTGAACTATCATCATAGTTGTGGTGCATCATATTTTCTGTTGTAGCCTCACAACCTTGAATTATGACAAGTTCATTATCATAGATTAGCAAGGAAATACAAATTAACATAAAAGATATTATGGAATACCAGTTACAATGGCATTGTCAATAGGATATAAAATAATAAGTTTTCTTGTGAAAAGTTTATAAAAGCTGACATGCTTCATCGTGAAAAAGTATGGTCTTCTAAAAAACTTAATAAATTATAATCCAGGGCTGGAAAGATAGCATGGAGCTAAGACTTTTGCTTTGCATGCAGAAGGATGGTGGTTTGAATCCTGGCATCCATATGGTCCCCCGAGATGCAATTGTGCTGGGCATCAGAATGTCCATTGTGACATCACAATTATGACTATCATATGTCATATGCCATATATGTCATAATAGCCTAAAAGGCGATTTCTGAGTATAGAGCCATAAGTAACCCCTGAGCACTGCCGGGTGTGACCCCAAAACAGAAGCAAAAACAATCAAACAAAAAAAAAAGAAATTATAATCCATTGATTCTCCCTTTTGGTATTTACCAAAGATACAAAAACTTTATTTCAAAAGATATTTATACTTGTATATTTACTGCAGCATTATTAAAAATAGACAATATCTAGAAACAACTAACTGTCCAATAAGAGATAAATTATGAAGTCATTGTGGTATAGATAGTGGAATACTGTTTGAAAAAAATAAACTCTTGTAGTTTTGGGTATTATGATAAGTTATATGTATCAGAAAGAAGATAAATACTAGATGTTATTTGTCATATGTGGATTATGAAAAAGATTCATGAGTCAATAAACAATGACCAGTGATAACATATACTGAGATTCTGCATTTGGAACTGAGGCTGCTAAGGTGAGGCAGGTGGAAACAGGAATATAGCAAAGTACAATAGTGGAAGGATGTTGGCACTTGACATTCTGGTGGTAGGTGTAGTACAGTGGACATTATACTCTAAAACATTAATATCAATACTATTACAAATAATCAGTCACATACTGTTTGATTCTGTTTACTTAAAATACCCAAATTAGGAAATATCTACAGGTATAGAAAGATTATTGTTTGTGGTGATAAAGGACTTATGAGAGGAAATTTAAAAGATATGGGTGTCTATAGGCTAATATGGGAATTAAGAAATGTTCAAATTTAGAATCTGTGCTGATTTCACTTCTCTAGTATAGAAAAATCCAGTGAATATAGACATTAAATGGGAGAAATGATGTGTATTATGTCATAAAGTTATTGTTCCCAAATAAGCACATCAAGCAAAAATCAAATGGCTAAGACAGCACAAACTACACCTATAAAAATAAAAGATATGACATTCTGATTTGATCTGGGTCATCTTTGATTCCCAAGCCAAAACACAAACACACACACACATACATACATACAAACATACATATATATATATACATATATACATTTGTTTTGAGGTTACATCCTGTAGTTATCAGAGTTTATTCCTGGCTCTGTGTTCAGGAGTCCCTCCTGTTAGGGGTCCAGGGACCATATACTGTGCCAGGGATCTAATTCAGCTGCAAACAGGCAAGCATAAAACCTGCTGTTCTATGTATGGCTTGAGCCCCTGATTACCTATACATTTTACTCATTAATTAGAACCAAAGTCTTTAACACACTATATATATAATACTCCACTTCATCTAAAGTTTCTAGTTTAGATGAAAGAAATTGATTTTTGAAGAATAAATGAATTTTAAGTCATTTATTCAATTATTATAATAACACCTAGATATTTATATATACATATATGTGACAGGCAGATATATTCAGTACTCAAAATTATTAAAGTAGTAATTGTGACTACTTTTTACACAGTATATTCCTGAAGCTTCATATAAGCTATATTTTCATTAATTACATTAATTAAGTGCATGAGAAAATGGGGTTAATCCATGTATAAATTAAAAATGCTTTGAATATGAATAGCTTTTCCCTAATGTCTTATGTATTTGGAGGCTAAATACGCAGACACATCTCTTTATTTCAGGGAAAGATACATTTCAGTTTATATTACTGAACTTTATCCTCAGAAACCTTTTTCAAGGAGGGCTACTCCTCTCTCTACCAGTCTTTGCCAGGAAAGGTAGTAGCCTTCAGAAAGCACTGAAATATGTGTGAGTGTGAGATACAGTTAAATGGAAGTTAGAAACTCCAAGCATCAGTTTTACAGAAAGGGAAAATCTGGGGGGGAAAGTGCTAGAATCTTTGAGATGGCAGTAAAGCAGACAAAGTAAACAAATCCATATGTGGACCCTGACCAACAGGAGGGTGTGTGCATGCATACAAACACATATGCCATATAGTTGATGGTGGTGATAGTTTGCATAGTAGTTATATACTAGCTCCAGGGCAGAGGGAACTGAGTTGCTCATAAGCACTAAGGCGCTGAACATTTTGACATATTTCTGGAATCGGAAATGGTTGTTAGGCACAAGATTGATAGATGTCTCATTTCAAACACCATGTTAATGCCACACATCAGAGTCTGCTATACTGAAACACAAAAGCTAGACAGTAAGCTCAACCCTGAAATGTTTGACATAAAAACATCTGAAATTATGTTTAGCCTGTCATTGGGATGACTTCATCTTTAATAAAGAAGAGACCCTAGAAGATTCTTGGAAGCAAGAGAAATAAAAAACTTTCTCGTGATAAAGAATAATTTCAAAATAAAAATTAGAACTGAAACATCCCAAAACAGCTCTGAAAAATTATGGGTAAACTGTCTCTCTGAGAATTGAGATAAAAGATTCAGACACTTAGACAGAAAGGTTGAGAAACTGTGGTGAAATGGGTCCCATCTGCTCAGAATTCCTACAAGGCAATAAAAATCTTGGAACAGCTCTTCCTCGCTTTCAAAAAAATGTGTGCTGTGCACTGGTGCTATGTTTCAGGATGCATCAGGGACCAACTCATCCTTCACAAAAGAATAAAATAATTCTTATTGGGTGGAAATCCATGACACGCATTTTAAAGTCTGTCTTGATCAATTCCCTGCAGGTTTTCTACATTCCATTCACTCTATTATTTCTTTAAAATTTTTCTTTAGAAGCTATCATGACATATGAAAATAAAAATTTATTTCCTAGGTTTCTTACTCGTTTTCCTGGAGGCGATACTTGTTTTGAAATGTCTTAACTATCTACAAATTCAACATTTTGCTTTTGTTGCACTTCATACTATTTCTGGGAAGCATCACACACAAAACCACACACATGCATGAACACACACTAGCACACAGGATCCCATGAGCATAGGGCCTTAGGACTGTTTGCCACTGAAACAACAAGACAAGCATTATTAATTTTGTACCCAACAAATATTCAATTAGGGAATGAATTCTGTCAACACTCTATGATTCTCCTTGTAGGATGCTATTTTCTATGAGAGCTTTGAAAAGCTCAAAAGACTTGTTTGTAATTTTTTATTTTTTTCACATAGAAGGGATCAAATAAAACAAGAATAAAAGCACTCTGTTGTAGCAAAGTTAGAATATGACATAATAGGAAATGATCAATAGTCATTTTTAACAGGACATATTACACTGCAGACTTGATATTGAAACAAAAGAACCAACAGTGGACAGACAAGCTAAGTTGAAGGGGATATTTGAAGTAAAAAAAATAAAGGAAATGATTTTCTATCAAGATGTAGCACATGTTCTTGCATTTTGAGAAAATGAATTAAATGGAGAAACTGAAATCATCTCATTCAGTAAAATAGCCAAATTCCACAACCAGTCCACTCTTTCTAACACAGCAAAGGGCATGCTGAATGAGAAAGAAAGAGGAAACATGTGGGTTGCTATATAGAACTTTCTGAACTCAGAAGTTCGACTCTGATGATCTCTTCTACACAATGTTCCACATCCATTAACAAATATCCTTTTCCTCTTAAAATTGCATGTGATGATGAGAACCATTCACTAAATGTCATAACAATAAGCAAGAAAGAATTTGTTTGCAAGATACATTAATTTGATAATTTATTGTGCCCTCTTATGAATAAATTAGATAAATGAAGCATATCTGTGTTATGAGCTTATTGTACTTCTATTCTGAGGGATCTATATGCTTCCCTTACTTAGAAGAAAATCTTAAAGACTTCCCCTTGTTGGTGAAGGTATTCTAATTGGTCTCTGAAGCACAGAACAATTTTTATATATTTAGCTGTTTCCTGGGCCTTCTTCAAGTTCCTATAGTGCTTCCAGAGAACCTTGCATGACCTAAGTACATTTCCACCCCTTTCCTGTCTTAAATTTTGACCATGGTCTTTAATATGGCAAATAATCTCTCCCTTTTATGGGCCCTGTTTAAATGTCAAGGCGCCACTGATGTTCCAAAACCCTTTGCGTAATGCACAAAGGTACCAGCCCTAGTCTAGGCAAAGTCCAATAAATTACTCTTATGTGATTTCATTTGCTCTATTTTAGGCTTACACTGAATCTATCTTTTAACCCTCAGGTCTTAGATTAATAGAGAAAATATACTTGATACTCAATATATGTGCCTCCTTGGTTCCCTTGGTGGTTGTTGATGTTATTGTTGCCAGGGCCACAAGTCTTCACATTTTTGCTGTGGTGCTCTATGGGGAGTCATACATTAGGTTGTGGTGTTCACACACCCAGCCACAGTACTCATTGATACTTGTACACCGTTAGTTGTGGTGCTTGCACATCTGGGCCCACTCAGTTTACACACACAGTTATGGATATAATGGTTCTCACTAGGAGTAACTTCAGTGCTCAACTGGTAAATGGGTCACCACTCTCATATGCTTTTAGTAGGGATGCTTACTAAAGGTTATAATTCCCTTTGTGTAGTGCGGTGTTTGCAAACAACAGGCTGCAGTGCCTGTGCACCCCACACACACACACACTTTACCAGAAATGGAGATTGCAGAAGACAGAACAACCACAATCCAGAGCAGAGTTGCAAAGATCACATAAGTTTTTGGAAACCAAAGATTTGAATTCATGAACATGCACTTGTAAGACATGTGCTATAAGTCATCATGCTTTTTCTCCAATCCTTGGTAAATAATTTTACATTAATCAATAATGTTCTCCAAAATCTATAAAAATATTGAAAAAAAGGTGTGATGTGAATAATTTTTATCCTGTCTTTTGAAATAATAAGTTCTACTACTTGGCATCAACTATCCCCAAAGCACCAAAATAATATTTTGAAATGTTTTATTAATTAATTAATTAATTGGGGGTTAAGCCACATCTGAACATCATCAGGGTCATTTTGTGGCTCTGCACTCAGAAATGAATCAGTGCTGTTATTGGGGACCACATGTGGCATCAAGAATTCAAACCATGGTCTACGATACTCAAGGCCTTATCTACTTTACTATCACTTGAGGCCCCAAAAGATGATCATTTGAAAAGACTTGTGTACTCCTTTGTTAATTGTAGTACTATTTACAATAGTCAAGTTCTATAAACAACACAGGTATCTAAGTGCACATATCTAGACAAAGAAATTATGGTCTAAATACATAATAAAATACTAATCATCAATAAGATAAAGATAAGCAGTTTGCAGCTATATGGACAGTGTTAGAGGGAATTAAGGTGAGTAAAGTCAGTGAGAGTGGACGAAAAATATAACAGTTTCCTTTTTGTGTGGAACATAAAGAAACACAATAAGAAAATGACAACCATTGGCAACTGACTCTGGAAATTGGCTACAGAAATGAGTTTGACAAGGGGGTATGTTAGGGATGAGAGGTGGGAGAGGACCTTGAAACATATTGGTGGAGTAACACTGTGACCCTGGTGATTGGTATGGTGGTATGCTAAAATTTTATTATAATCTATATTGTAAATTATGGTCTCCTCCATATTTTACTTTTTCTGCATTACAACATAAAGCTTCCAATTATTATGTAAGTATTAGAAGGAAGATGTTAAAGTTACATAGAAGAAGAAGCAAGACATACTGACACAGAAACATCATCCACACATAATCTTGTCTTTTTTTTTTAACTATCTGACGGGACACTTGCCATACAAGGTTTCAACTGAGAAGATGGCAATGTTTAGATCTACAGGTATAGCTAGTCCATTCTGAGTGTGTAACTTATTTTGCTGCTATCCAAATCCTAAAGATTTTTAACACACACAACCTTTCTTCCTGGAAAGACAGAGGTGGCATGATAGCATATAGGAGCAACATATCAAGAAATTATGTCTGCTACACAACAAGCAAATGATAAATATCCTACTGCATGAAAATTCAACAATTTAGTTTGTGGAGAAACAATGATAGCGTTATATAGTAAAGAATAAGTAAACGGCCAGCCAAGTTGTTACCCAAGAAACTCTGAAACTTTGATTATCATATAAAGTTACCCCACACGCCTAATTCTAAGCTCTGGTGAATGAGTCTGAATCAAGTTGCACATGAACTACAATAATTTTCTTTCTTAAGATAAACCTAAACATAAGATGCACATAGTTATTAGATGCTCTTCTTCACTGCACTCAGGCTTCAGCTCCAGGCACCATTTGCTCCATAAGGAAATGCACTTTTAGAGGAAAAAGTGCATCTTATGGTACAAAAAGATGGCAATCCAAACCAGGCTGAGAGTGAAACACATATAGTCTGGCAGTCTTCTACCTTGTATCTCCATCAAACTTCCTGCCAGAACTGTTTTTATTGAGTACAGAAATCACCCCCGGAGAGGAGAGCAGTAAGGACATAGTAAGGGTAGATAGCTCAAGCTATTCGCAGTCTGTCCTGCCCATGTTTACATATAAAACCATCTTTGTTTTATGTGAAACCAAGTTGTAAACAGATACAGAAAAAACATGGATGATCTTTTTTGGGGGTAAAATAAGGTATAATCTAAGGTATAATCTACCTGTAGTTTCAGTTACAGCTATTCTCAGGCTCACTACACAAAATATATGCTATGTGAGAGGCAGATAGATTTGGCACTAGGGAAGCAATAGAGATAAATATTAATGAAATATTTGACATAGGTATTGCTGATTGTTCTATTTTATTATTTCTCTTTATTAATGCACCTGATTTTATTTGTGTGATCAGTTTATAAATTGAATCTTGTCCTACACATGTCTGTGTAGGAAAAACTTTATATGTCTATCTATATGTTTTGACATTATCTTCTATTTTTTTAGACATCCATCATACTACTGCTAAGGGGGAAGTTTATTACTAAAAATTGTCATAATTAGCAAGAAACTGGCATAAAAATAAGCATATAAATTAGAAATGAGTGTGCTGATATAGATGTTTGGAAAACATATAATACCGGATTTACTATGTCTGATTTTTAGTCAACAATTTTGATGTTCTGCTTTCTGTGTAACTAAAATTACTAGGTAAAGTACCTTTATCTATAAAACCTGAAAATGTGTCTCAAATAATATATACTAATGGATTTGAAAGGTAGCAAAGGAGTAATGCATTTACCTTGCATGCAAGGTAAAAGGTAAAAGGTAAAAAGTTCTTGCATGCAAGACTGAGGTTCTATAACTTGACACCACTTGGTTTTCCAAGCAGTGCCAGGAGTCCTTATTAAGCACAGAACCAGGAGTTAATACTGAGTACTGCTGGGTATGGCCCAAACCACCTCAGTAAGCACAGTATCTATTAAATTAATAAATAAACTACCAAATCATGCATCAATTCTGTCTGAACATTTTTCTGAAGAAAATAAAAACAGTTTGAAAAGATATCTCTATTCCAATATTATTCAATGCATCATGAACAGTAGATATAACATGGGAAAAATTTAAGTATCCTTAGATAGATGAGTGACTCATAAATAAATTGGGGCCAGAGCAATAGTACAGCAGGTAGGATGCTTGCTTTGCACATGGCTCAATCTTTGAGATCCCATACAGTCCCCTGAACACTGCTACAAGTAATTCCTAAGTGCAGAAAATGATCAGAAGTCACCCCCTTGACATTGCTAAGTATGGTTAGGTGTGACCCAAATGCAAAAGAAAAAAGGAAAGTAAGAACAATATATATACATATATGTATACATTTGTACATATATGTGTACATATATATACAAAGATGAGTTTAGTAATTTATCATTGGTAGCACACATAGGACACAGATGCTGATAGATGATACCATATTGCCTAGCTTGCAGTGGACTAATTCATTTAGGTTTGAGTCATTACATTCAGGTAAACTTAACAACAAAATCTTCTAATAATGTAACTCACAGAATCATCTAATAATGTAACATCTTAGTTGCAAGTATTAAATGACTATATATATGCAATGGGAAATAAGTAAGCCATAAAAAATGAACAAAATCTTCCCATTCAAAACAACACTAACAAACGCTGAGTGAATTATTCTAAGTAAAATAAGACATCAAAAAAACTAAGTGTACTCTCATAAGAGGAACCTAATAGGAAAATAACATTATTCATAAATACAAAGAATAGATGGATACCAAAGGCAAAGAGAGGATTAAAAAGGAATAACTTTTCAGAGGCTAAAGATTATGTTTCTCTACTATACTATTATATCCTGAGGGATTTGAACAACAACAACAACAACAACAACAACAACAAAAAACGAACAGAAGTCACTGTTCTAGTGTTTGTAAAAATATATGAGTAGAAAGCACAAGGAAGAAGGGAGAGACATTTATTTCCATTATCGAGCACATACCAGGATATTTTTACCTAAAATTTCTAGAGAAAAATTTTATCTAAAACTTAAGCTGATAAATATTTAATAAATACATTTTATATACCAGTTACTGTTCTACATATCAGGAATGCAACAGTGATCCAAGAAAGGAAACAACTCTTGCCCTCCTGATACACTTTCTAATACATGCATATCCAGAAATAAACTTCCTGTTCCTAAAGAGTAATTTTCTCATTATTTTAGCCAAACAATATGGGTGCATATGTTTATAGATGGATTTTACTGCTAGATTACTTAAAAATAATTGTCCAGGCATCCGGAGCGATAGCATAGTGGTAGAACATTTGCCTTGCTGGCGGTGGATCCAGGATGGACTTTGATTTGATCCCCAGCGTCCCATATTGTCTTCTGCAGAGCCAGGAGCGATTTCTGAGCCCATAGTCAGGAGTGTCACGGGGTATGCCCCCCTCCAAAAAAGAAAAAGAATTGTCCAGGTTAAACAGATATTCCTATATTCTTGCAATTAAAAGCTGCACTCATAGTGTTACTCTAAAAAAGTAGAAATAGCCAGTTTATAATAATATTTTCACCTTTTGTATGATTTCTATACAGAACTAAAAAATAATTATTTAGTTAAAAGTGGAATCCAAGGGGTGGTTTGGTGATTGAAGTGCCTGTCTCACAAGCATGAGATCACAAGTTTGATGCCTGACAACAACCACATATACAGTGCACGATACCAGCAGATCTCTGGAACTCCCAGTAGCAGAATTCTATAGAGATACAGTCAGGTGTGCATGAGCATCACAATTAAAGCTTATGCAGGCAAGCACTGCAGCTCAGTAAGCAAGCTCTTCAAACAGCTGCATTCCCCCCCCCCCCCAGAGTGTGCCACAACTGAGAGTGGATAGGTTCCAGGAATTGCGTCAACAACAGCAATAAAGGAGAAAAAAATAAAATAATAAAAAATTACAAATTTATTGCAGCCAAATAAGATCTGATTGTATGTAATATCAGATCTGATTCCACATTTTTTGGATGTGGCTAGTTTGCACAACCTTGTTTAGGTGGTTTTCTGCAAAATCAGTTGGGAGAGGGTTATTAGATATGTGCTGAATACTTTAACTTAATCATTCAGCAGTCAAATTCTAGTTACATTGATGAAAAGGAAAGGACAATTTTAATATAATGATTCAAGCTTCTCATACTAGTGTCAGCAAAGCTTCAGCAAATTGCTCACTAATATACCGATTACTATTCAGAACTCTAGTTACAGACCTGTTCTACTTACTATAGTGCCAAGATCCCATTTCATTAATCTTACTTCTCTCCTTACTCTAAGGGACCATTGTGTTGTAATAGAGGACAATCCCCATGCAAGATCAAGTCTAAGAAGCAGAGTAAATAATATTAGCATTCCATAATCCTCCTGCATCTCTGTCTCACAACAGTGCCCATGCACACACGTACTTGATAGCTAGAGTTAATAACTTAACTTGGGCTTTTTAAGTTATTTTTTTAAATCCTAACTGAATTTTCATTGCTGCATTTGTCCCCCCTATTAAACTATAAAGAATAAAGTAATTTGCTACTATATTTGTCTTAATTTTTAAAATAAGTTTATAATACATAAATTTTAATTAAAGCAAAAGTCCTCAGATACCAATCTCATATGGCTTTGAGATATTGGCTTGTATTTAAAATTCCCCTTGTCCCACATTAGGGATTTCTTCATGGAGACACAAAGGATGAACATGTAAAAGACAGTTAAAAAATAATGCTATGAAAATGTACTTTAATCAGATTGAAAATCCAAATGGGTCTTCTAACAACATATTATCTCCTAACATATTAATAGTATTGCAAAGTTGTCAGTCATTTGACTCTCTCCCATGACATGTAAATTTCAGGATGGTGGTAAATAGACCTCTCTTATCTCTTATCTCAAAATCTCATCCATGTTGGGCATATAATAGGTATTAAGTATGCTCATATCTCAAGATGATGATTTTACTAACTTCACTGAAAACATAATTCCAAGTAAAGAATGTGAAAATATGCAAATATAAGCATGAATATATGCATTGCTTAATATATGCAAACACAAGTATGTA
>PVKC010024907.1:0-16692 GCA_004027635.1 Crocidura indochinensis | reverse complement strand
GGTGGAATTCTGTTTCCATTTGTCTATGATTAGTTTTGTACATTTGCTTGTTTGATTTTTGGAGGGGTAACTCCTAGAGGTGCTCATGGCCTCCCTCTGACAGTGGTCATTACTGACAGAGATTGGTGGACCCTATGAATATCAGGAATAAATCTGAGAATGGAATTCTGAACATGTAAAAAATTCCAGACATTGTCTGATCACAACTTAGTGGAGTAAGTAAAGATATAAACACCACATGCAAGGCAAGCACCCTGCCCCTGTACTTTCTTTCTGGATCCACTTGTCTGCTTTTTTATTTCTCAGCAAAACTTTAACTTGGAAAGAACAAACCTTTATTTATTGTTATCCTCAACTCCATTAACAAAATTAAAAAACTTAACAAATATGGCTCCAGTGACTTTCTCCAATTTAATTATTTCAAGGTTGAACAGTAGAGGATGAAAGTGAAAAGGGGTCTATAGCAGATCCTCCTCTACTGCCATCCTCCTGGGTCTATATAGAAAGGAAACATGTATTCTGAGAATATATTGGGAAGGAAACAACCTATCTGCCCTCAAGATGTTAGGACATCTGAACCCCAAAATCTCCATCCTCCCACTATTCATTCAAGTAGTTCATTCATACATCACATGAGTTATAAGAGGTCTACCCAAAGGTTTCCCTTTGAACTAGTAAAGACAAAGTCAACCAATTGAACTCCCCATCTCTATTCATAGTGCTCTTTGAACTATAACTACATCATCAACATGTCCACCATCTCTGTGTCTATTTCCTTAATGTTTTTTCTAACTGCACGTGCTTCAGTTTAGGAAGAGGTGGCAATGGGCTTAACACTGTCTTTAGAGACCATCAATCAGAACTAGATCTCGGAGTAGATTCTGTGACCTAATGGCTCTAAGACTTCAAATGAGGTCATAAAACACACCCAACCTTAACTTTACCACCAGAAAAATGAGAATATTTTAATAGCATACTCTACATAAAAAGCTTGTATGAGAAAGTTAAATAAGGGTGGGGTGGGGAGGAGGGAGATTTGGGACATTGGTGATGGAATGTTGCACTGGTGATGAGGGGTGTTCTTTACATGACTGAAACCCAACCACAATCATGCTTGTAATCAAGGTGTTTAAATAAAAATATTACTGAAAAAAGAATGAAAACTTGAGGCTGGATTGATATTACAACTGCTAGGGCTCTTGACTTGCACATGACTGAACTGGTTTGATCCCCTCACATATTTTTCCAAGCACTGAGAGGAGTGATTCCTGAGTGCAGAGCCAAGAGGAACCTCTGAGCACAACATGTGTGACCCTAAAACAAACCTAATTAAATAACAAAAGAATGGAACCTTGAATGCCTTCAAAGTTCTTTGCATTTTAACTAGAAAACAATGTGTCTTTTGTGTATGCATGTTAACTTCTTCCCCAGTATAGGGTTGTTTTCTACTGTCCTAGAAGGGGGTTAATTTCATTTCATTGACTTATGAACTTTATTAAAAATCATTCTTAATCATCACATTTTTGAATTCATGGTAACCTTTCTAACAATATAACATTAATTTATAGTGAAAGAATCACTTTCCTTACCCCAAACTAGTATCTGATAATCACCATCAATTTATTAGTTTTTAACTTTTGATACAAACCAAATATAAATGACTGAATATAAAGACTTACTGTATTTTTCTTTTAAATATTTTAGTAAGATAGCAAAATTTAGAAAGTTGAAAATTTCAGGGCTGCAGGGATGTACAATTGTTAGGGAGTTTGCTTTGCACGCTACCAACCCAGATTTGATTCCTGGTTTCCCATATGGTCACCAGAGCCTGTCAGGAGTAATTTCTGAGCACAGAACCAGGGGTAACCCCTGAGCAGCACTGCGTGTGACCAAAAGACAAAATAAAAGTTATTAATTTCATACTCATATGCTTGTGTTCCACTTCATGCCTGACAGGGAACTTATCCCTCACCTTTCTTTTGTCCCAACTTTCCTTAGCAATTCTTGCAAATTTATAATACCATATGGACTTCATTACCAAAATATCAAATTTGGAGACTCTATTTGGGAGGGCACACTTAGTGATATCCTGAGGCTATTACTGGTTAAGTATTCAAAGGTCACTTCTGGCTGTTCGACCATGCAGAATCGCAGACCAAATCTAGCCAGTTATTTAACAAAAACTAGAACTGAAATTACATAGCAGCAAAAATCAGAGGACGTATGGGTAAACAATGTGTTATTAAAATGGCAATACTGTTCAGTCATGGTAATAAATGAAATAATCATAGAACAACATAGATAAACCCTTGAAAGCATTATGTTTCATGTCAAGCACTCTCTCTAGACTTTTGAGTCAGCATCCCAGGTTCCCAAGTATTAAAAAGGCTTTTTGACTATTTTAATATAGCAATTCTGATCAAGTCTACAAATAATCTTTCACTTGTCTAAGTTTTTCTTTCTTTTCCTTTTACTTCTTGCACTTTTTCAAGAAGATTTTATACTTCTACTTAATTCCATCCCTGGGTGATTTTATTAGTTGTAAAATGGGATTTTTGTCTTATTACAAAACTAATTATTGTTATTAAAAGTAGATGACTATATTCTATTTGATTTGAGGCAACGTGCTTCACTGTTAATGATAAGATTTCACACAAGCCACGTTCTATCATGTTTTCCACCCGAGTCTTCTACCTTTCAAACTAAACTCCCAACCCCATACTCTACCTTAGTAAGCTGAGTTCTTTAAATAAGGTATCAGATGGGGCCCGGGAGATAGCATGGAGGTAAGGCGTTTGCCTTTCATGCAAAAGGTCATTGGTTCGAATCCCGGTGCCCCCATATGGTCCCCCGTGCCTGCCAGGAGCAATTTCTGAGCATGTAGCCAGGAGTAACCCCTGAGCACTGCCAGGTGTGACCCCAAAACAAAACAAAACAAAAACAAATAAATAAATAAGGTATCGGGAAAAAAAGGCATTTATTTTGTAAATATTTGCATCAAGTTATTTCATGCGATGTTTCAATTTATTTATTTATTTGGTTTGGAGTACACAAGGGTTACTGCTAACTCTGCGCTCAGAAATTCTGAAAGGCCTATGGGGAGCATATGGGATGTGCAGGGAATCGAACCCAGGTTCTAACAAGACATGTGCTGTACCCTCTGTTCTATTAATCCAGCCTCCAATGCTTCATTTTAATGATTTTATACTCTGGTCACTTGAATCATCTAGTTTCATAGTGTACATGTAGGGGAATAATTCAAAGTTTTCTAAGTTTCTTACTTTCCTGTTTACAAAACTATTTTCTTTCCTTTTTTTATTTTGATCCACACATGGCAGTGCTCAAGGCTTTCTACAGGCTCTGCACTTGGGAATTTCTTCTGACAGTGCTCAGGGGACCATATGAGATACCAGAAATGGAATCTGAGTCAGCAGCATGCAAGGCAAGCACTTTAACCCCAGTACGATTTTCCTGGCCCTAATTTATTTTTCTTGACAGTACCTCGAAACAATGTTGAATATTTTCCTTCTATTTAAATAAGCTTACTTTCATTCCTGTTAAATATGTTTGTAACCATGGTGCTCAAATAAAGAAATTAATCAAAAAACCATTAAATAATTCTAATCCCACATCACAAAAATTAAATAAATGTTTTATAAATAGCTCTAAATAGCTTTACATACTTATTTAATTAAATTCAAGAATCCATATCTACTGATGTTGCCTTTCTACAAAAATCAATCACACCAATAGGTTTTCAACTACTGAACCCGCTTTTCATTCATGAAATAAAACTATCATAATATAGTGCTTCTGTATGTGACTGCACAGAGAAGGATCAGTTCATGGAAATGTGTTTATTCAGGAGGGTAAAAAAACTGGTCTGTGTACTATTTTTGCCCTTTACGATCTCTAACATTAATATAATACCTCTGTCCTCCAGCTCTTGTGATTTTTTTCATTCTTTGAGTTTTCTGTGAGTCACAAGAGCAGCTGGGTTTCAAAGTAAAGCTGATCTGAGTTTGTTGTCTGCTTGCACAGATGTTATTTCTATCTTGCTGACAAAATAACTTCATAATTCAGTCACACATCTCACATATGGCATACGTTGAGGAATCCCATGGCATTCCTTCTGATTTCTGGGTTCAGTCCTTTTTTGTAATGGGCATAAAGCTCTAGAATTTATTCTACCTTTAGGGATCAGAAGAAGGGGAATAATTGGGTGGAATGTTAATATTTAATAATAATTTGAAGTCCAATTAATTAAAATCTCATACTTATGTTGATGGATGTTCCAAACAATGCATAATCAATAGCATATCTGCACAATTTTATCACTAAAATTTTGAGAACAGCAATTATCCAACTTATAGCTCAGACTCTTATCTATCATTCATTGAAATTATGTGCATAGCCAAGTGTATATGCTATGACCACAGCTTTCATAGGCTAAATAAAAATTTGATTTCAAAAAAACTCAGTCTGACAAGGAAGAGGTACAAATCAATTAGGTAAATATGGTGGCAGAATAAAGGAGGTACTGGACTTACATCTTTCCAGTCCTCCCTCTATCAGATTTCATCCTCGATACGATAATTGATTTCCTTCCTCTAGTGTTAAACATGAGCTTCTCCAAGAGTGACAAAGCATAAGAAAATGAACCTTTCAAAATGCAAAAACATACTAAAAGGGCAACTCTCCATCTCTCTGTCCCCAGCAGAGACATACATAGACCCATACTTTGTGACAAAGGGACCCCTGCCAGGTTTTTTGTATTTTATGAATGCATGACTGCAGTCAAATCTCAAAAGCATTAGATTTTATGGAGGAAAAGGGAGAAGCAAAAATGAAGTCATGAAGAGGTAAGTGGAAAACCAAGCTGAAAATAAGTAGAGGAATGCACATAAAAGCTTTGCAAGTGCCATCCGGCTTTATTCCCCCATGTAAAATGACATTAATAGCACCACTGTCACTCAGAGGGAGGCCACTACATTTTAAAGCGCAATGTGTGAAATGCCTCCAGTTTATTTTCTTGGAGATGCTGGGTGTATCCTGACAAAATCTAGACTCCTGCTTTTGTGCATGTGTTCCTTAGTCACTTGAAAATGTAATTTTCAGTCATAGTTAATTCATATTGCCTGAAATAACTCAATGCCTCAAACAAATCAGCCTTTACTATATGTCTATAAAAATGGAACAACACTCACATATGTGTCTCTTTTCTGCCTAGTCCTCCTGGCTTCCTCTGTTGAAATAGAAGCAACATTGCTTTAAACTTGCAATTCAAATTGTCCACTGTCTGCCTTTATTACCTTTCTGTTGCCTTGCAAAATTTGGAGGTGGCATATATGGATTAATCAACTATTAGAAACCCGTCAAATGCAACAAGAGCACTACTGAATATAGCACACAGTTAGAAATGTGCAATAGTAAAATGACATTAAATCAAATTCAACTTTCTGTAATGATTACAAAGTTCATTGAATTCAATAATATAGATATAAGATGCACTTAAGTAGCAGAAAGGAATATATATATATATTCCTGCACTAGTGTTGGCTAACATATTAGTTGTTCAAAAATGTGCTCAGACACCCACAGAGGATATTTAAAGAAACTTAAAACTTGATTAACCTTGAGTATTCCTAGGCCAAGATCTTTTGTATTTTATTTATATTTTGGAATCCTTTACTCAAATTTCACAGTGAGAAATATAGTTATAAAGAGAAATAATTGATTTCATTGGGTTGATAATTTGAGGTCTCAAGAATTTTCTTCTGTCTCCAACAAACCCACCAAAAAATCCTTTGAGTATACCCACTATACTTTTTTATATAGTCTGGTAGCTTTTGGCTGAGGAAACTGAAGTTAAAAACATTAAAAGAACTTGTTTGATTTCATATTATAATGAAGTAACTGATCAGAAAGTAGAAGCTAAATCTTCTGTGCCTTAGTCAAATGGTGTTTAAAGAATTTTTTTTTGCTTTTTTGGGTCACACCCGGCAGTGCTCAGGGGTTACTCCTGGCTCCATGCTCAGAAATTGCTTCTGGCAGGCACTTGGGACCATATGGGGCACCGGAATTCGAACCGATGACCTTTTGCATGAAAGGCAAATGCCTTACCTTCATGCTATCTCCCGGGCCCCATGTTTAAAGAATTTTAATAAATAGTTTAATTGAATCATATCGACATACATAGTTACAAAGTTGTTCATGATTGAGTTTCAGTCATAGTATTTCAAACATATATCCCTTCACCAAATCACATTACCCACCAGCAATGTTCTCAGTTTCCCTCACACCCTCCCTACTGTTCTACTCTATGCAGATAATTTTCTTCACTCTTCCTTTTTCCTTTTAGATACTGTGATTTGCAAAGGGATTTCACTCATATCATGTCACCTCCTTTCAGGATCTAGTTCATTTCTATAAAGTGATTATTTCCACTGTCATAGTCATAGTAGTTCCTTCTCTGCCTTAAACACACTCTTTGGCTAAACAGAATTTTTCTACCTCTAGAGGTTTTTTTTATTAAGGCTTAGTTTGTCCCGAATTTGTTCTAGAAAATCAGAGATAATATAGATTTATAAAAATTCCCTGTAAGGCATTGTATGATGTTTATAAATATCGCAAAAGTTCTCATGCAAAAAAAAAATCCTACTTTTTAACGCCATGCCTGTCTCACATCACACTCACTACTACAGAGAAGTGAAGAAATGTATTTTAATAGTTGGAAATATTTGTAATAAGTCCACAAAACCTTCTTGACCTAGACCAAATCTCCAGTTAAAAACTCTAACAAAAGTACAATGTAAAAAAGACTTACTAATTCCTTGGGAATTTACATTCAGCATTCCTTTTAAATGTTAATCACATTCATTACCAAATTTTAAAGCTAAAATTTGTGGGTCAGAAATACTGAAGTGGTAGAGTTCTTCCATTTCAAGTACATTCACAGGTATCCAAGGGTTCAAATGTTTAAACCTAACAGCCAATCAGCATGATATTCTATGTCAGAAAAGCAGGTGTAATAAGATTGACTCTGGGCAGATAATATATGATAAGGATTAGAAAGTTCATGTGTACAACCTTTCCACTAATCTTTTACTAATACAAAGTCCTTGAAATTACAGAGCATTGTTGTTATTACAAGGGATTTTGAAAACTGCTGAATGTACTTTCAACTCCAAAGACTGTGCTGGGAATCATTTTAATTCAGATTCTCATTTGGTATGAAAGTAATAAACATCTTTTTCAAAGATTTCTTTCTTTGCTCTAAGTGGTTATGAGTAATAATGTGGGTGTAAATCTTCTTAATTCTTCCTGAGTCACTTGAAATTCTAAATCACGATCAGAGTATAAAACAGAACAAGATATTATATGTGTATCACTTAAAACTATATTTGCTGAAAAATCACTTTAAGTTTTCATTCTTTGGTTTCAAAGAATGTCAGTTCTCATTGCTAGAGCAGGAAACTCAATGAAAAGAGAGCTGGATCTTTGACTTCCCATTGAAGCCTGGAAATGGAGAATGTGCTCTCTTGCAAGAGATTCATTTACTCTGAAAATTAGCAACAGAGGGGAAGCAAAAATGATGGAGGAAATTGTATAGGTAGAAAGAGCCCTTGGTAGGGATCAAGAGATTTGTCACCAGGTGAAGATTGACCAGTTATACACAAAACCATTTCTGAATTTATTTTGGGGGGGTTTTTGGGTCACACCCAACAGTGCTCAGGGGTTACTCCTGGCTCCATGCTCAGAAATTGCTCCTGGCAGGCACGGGGACCATATTGGGCACCAGGATTTGAACTGATGACCTTTTGCATGAAAGGCAAACGCCTTACCTCCATGCTATCTCCCAGGCCCCCATTTCTGAATTTCAACTTTCTATTCTGTCAAATAATGGCACTTGGTTCAAAGATTATATATAAAGATGGAGTACAGGATACAGAGTCGACCAGTAAAATATAGTCACCCAGTAAAGGTATCTGTGGGCACCTATTTAATCTGGGATTATGCTGAGAGACAAGGAAAGGAAATGGGCCATCAGGAAATCCAAATACAAATTTAGCAAAAAGACTCAAAGAAAGCTGTTCAGGAGCAGTAACATCTGAGCTAAACCTTGAAAACTTTATCCACATATTTAAAAAAACACAAACTAGGGATTAAGGGCCAGAGCAGTGGTGCAAGTAGTAAGGCATCTGCCTTGCACGAGCTAACATAGGACAAAGCGAGGTTTGATCCTCCGGAGTCCCATATGGTCCCTCAAGCCAGGAGCGATTTCTGAGCGCATAGTCAGGAGTAACCCCTGAGTGTCACCAGGTGTGGCCGAAAACCAATAAACAAATAAATAAAAACTAGGAAATTTTGGTTTCCTCAAGTAAAGCCCTGAAATTGGAAATGTCCTAAACTTAATAAATTTCTAGAAATTATCTTTGGATTTTATTTTATGTGTACACATACTGAACAGTAAGACTAAGCACAAAGGACAATAAGAAATAAATCATGCTGAATAAAATAAGTTTTTATACGAATGATTAAAATTGAGAACACTGACAAATCCAAGGGCAGACAAAGATATAAAAAGTATTGTTGTCATTTTGGTAAACAATTTAGCTATTGAACAATAAACCTAGCAACATATGTCCCAGCAATACCACTACCAGGTGTATATAGAGCAATTTGTTAGCATACTGTTAAAAAATTGTGAAGTATTCTTAACATTATTAACAATACCAAGAAAATAGAAACAATTCAAATCTCATCTAACAGTATTTGGCAATAAAAATGAATGTGTTTAGTCCAGGCCAATACTACAATAGATCAGGCATTTGCTTTCAATGCAGCCAACCTAAGTTTGATCTCTTGCATTTCATGCGGTACCCTAATCCTGAGCACAGACCCATTAGTACCACTGACATGGTTAAAAAAGAAATGGGTTCCTTTACATACCACAACATAGATAAATCATGAATATTAATACTAAGTAAAAAAATTCAGTCACAAAAGTCATATGTCATATATTAAATTAAATGTCAAGATAAGGATGTCCAGTTTTTTCTGTTTTATTTTATGTTTGGTTTTGGGGCCACCCCATGAGGTGCTCAGGGGTTACTCAGAACTTGCTCCTGACAGGCTCAGGGGACCATATGGGATGCTAGGGATCGAACCCAAGTTCATCTTGGATCATCTGCGTGCAAGGCAAACGTCCTACAGCTGTGCTATCATTCAGCCTTTTTTTCTGTTTTAAATTACAGTGACTTTACCCTTGTGATGGGATATTTCTATTTAGGGCAGAAGAAGGGCTTCTTTGTTTTGTTTTGTTTTTTGGTTTTTGGGCCACACCCGGTGATGCTCAGGGGTTACTCCTGGCTATTCGCTCAGAAGTGAACCGGGGGATCGAACCGCGGTCTGTCCTAGGTTAGCACAAGGCAAGGCAGGCACCTTACCTCCAGCGCCACCGCCCGGCCCCCAGAAGGGCTTCTATGGTCTGGTAATATGTTTCTTTTCTGAGTCCTGTTGCTAGTTACAATAGTTGCTTCAGTTTGAAAATATTCAATGAACTGAACACTTAAGAGCTGTGAAAGTTCTGTATGACTGTCAGTCTCTTAAAGTAGTTAACTGAAAAATCCAAAGAGGCTATTTATAACTCCACTGTTTCTATTTTCTGAGGGAATGTTAACTCTATACAACAAAATACCCACAGCATCTTGTATACTATGTTGATACTCAAATCCAGAAAAGGAATAATGTATTTTTGATGTGGTTTCCTTCCCTTATTGCCTAGAATAGGCTTCAAACATTTACAAGAACATAAATAGCCAATATCCTGTGGCTGATACCCTGGATATCCAAAGCAGAGGGCAGACTTTATCAGAATATAAAAGACAATATTCTAGCAAAGTGAAGCCGTTCTCAGAGCAGTTATTCCCTGGCCTCTCTCCTTGCTTCACCGACCTCTCCATCTACCCATTCCCTTAATAAATACCAACATTGTATCATGCACTAAGAACTGTGCTTAAACATACCACAATAGCCAAGGCCACTTACAACCAGGCCTATACAACCAAAAAAATCCATGGTTTCACTGAAGTTACAAAGAAAATATCTCCAAGGTTTTTTGAATACTAGGAATATATCAAGATAACAGGTCATAGGCTATATAGAGAATTTTAACCCCCCATAGCAATAGAAGTCATATAAATAACTAAAATCATTTTATTAAAGAATGGGATTGATTCTATATCTATTAGTACATTAGAATATTTTTATTTGCTACCTTGACCATTATTTTCAATGATGGCTGTGTTCAAACACACTAATTCTCAATGCAATGTTGTGAAGAATGTACCAGAACAGGTGGATATGAGCTTTTAAGACTATGTTAGAAAATGAAACTACTTCATCAAATGTATATAAGAACTTGCAAAGTACCAGAAGGAACAGGAAAATTTTCATATGAAGCAATCTTTGAGCCATTACCTTTCTTATATGCAGAGATAATTTCAGCAGTAAGACTCATGTATCCTACCACCTAAATATGGGGCCTCTGCAGCCTCATGAGGTGAGCTCCTGGTTTGATCCCTGCTGGCTTCCCTCTTTTCCCTTTGAACATTATGCTGACTTGAAGGAGATTAATCAACCAAATAGTTACCCTTCAGAACTGTCTCCATCTTTCATGTTCTGAGACTGGAAATACAAAGAGAAGAGATGAGAGTGCAAGGGGAAAGAAAAAATCTTTGAGTGTTGCTTTCATTATAAATATTAAAAAATTATGAAATCCTGTTCAGGTTTTTGAGAAATGATTTTATAATTTTAATCAAAACCAAGCACAAATCAGGTGATTAAAATGACCATTGGTTCTTTTTCTCTTCAAAATTTAAAGATATTTAAACCAAATCTTTTTTGCAAAAGTAAAAATTATAAACCAGGGTAGTCTTAGTAAAATGTCCAGAAAGCTCTCCCTTTGGGGTTTACCAAGGCAACAAGAGATGGATTAAACTTTTGTCTCCTTTAGAAAACTTGTTGATTGTGTGTGACCAACTACATAAAAGTCCCTAGCAATCCTATAGGAATGATAACTACTTTTAGTTTTCTTTAGCACAAGTGTGTTCAATCTTTTTCCAGAATTCTCTGCACACCACACTATTTCTCAGATTTGTTTTTATTGAAGCATATTCATAAAGAGTTGACTTTTGTTCAATGCAATAGTTGTGAGTATGACTGTACCTACTCACACAGCCAAAAATCAACTACAGTAGTAAGCACCTCTAAACTTTAACAGCTGAAACTGCTGACTAAAAGCCTTATTGATAACAGTTGATGTATACTAGTTGTTTATATTTTATGTTTGCTAGACTGTAGTCTTACAAGTGAATTTGAATAAAGAAAATTTGAGTTCAAAATTTTTTCTTTAGAGAAATAGAGTTCTGTGATATATTTAATGATATCCTACATTAATGTGGCCTGTTTGCAGAAGTTTCACATAAAAAAGGAACCATAAAGTAGAAATATATATTTCCACAAGTCAACTGTAAGCTGCTTAAATTAGACTTTCCTTCTTTAATTATGTTGCTATTTATAAAATTAAGCATGCTATAGTGTTAGAGTTCATGTGTCAATAAATATTTGAGTTTTGTTTTCTTATATATGCAAATATTTCTCCATGGTAAATATATGAGAGGGGGACTTAAGAATCATAATATAGCATAGGTATTTTTCTCCATTTATTTTGTTGAGGTTATGATGCCCAGGAGTTGCACACTTGGTTACAGTGCTCAGATATACATATTCATTATGTTGTGCTTGTAATGGCAGCAAGGATTGTGACAGAAATGCAAGGGACCATATTTGTCAATTTAAGAAAGTGTCAGGGTTGATATAGAGGCTTAACACGTATGAGGAATTTAGTCACATGTCCTGAGGTATGCACATAGATATTGCCATAGTGCCCTCCAAAGCAAACATATGCATAGACTTCCACTAGAACTAGATACCAAAAAATTTCCTTCACGTGACAACTTAGCATTATCACATTTTTAATGCTTTCTAATATATGAGTATAAGACGTTGACTTATTTGAAATTGAAGTTTTATTTATCTTGTTATTAGTAAAGTTGAGCACTTTTTATATAATTATAATGAACCAGACTTTCGCTTAGTAAATTGCTTACTCAGAACTTTTGTTCATTCTTTAACGAGTTATTTATATTTTCTGTAATCATTTTGAAATTGCTTTATAGCTATGAAGATTAATTCTTCCTCATGTTTAAAACTAAACATATCTTCTACTAAATCTGATATATATACATATATATACACACAATGAAATACTTTGTTGCTATTAGGAATCATGACATTATGCAATTTGCTGCAATATAAATGAAACGGGAATATATCATGTTAATTGATGTTAGAAATGCAATGTATAAAATGGGGATGCTGTAGCCCACACGTGACTCCAGAGTAAAGGTAGAACAGAGAAGAGGACCTGAGAGAATAAGTAAGACGAAGCTTAAGAGAAGTAACAAGGACAGGGATCGAGGGTATGGATACAGCAGTGATGTAGAGAAGTTATATATGTAAAGCACAAAACCAATAATACAAGAAAAAAAATAAAGTACAACTAAACCTGAACATATGCCTGCCAAAAAAGTATGGCTGACAGGTAGGAGGGAACTTGAGAACTTTGGTGGAATGATGATGACATGGATGGTGGGATTGGTGCTGGAACATAGTATGTCTAATACTCATCTGTGAATAACTTTGCTTCTTTTTTGCCACACCCAGTGACACTCAGGGGTTATTTCTGGCTATGCACTCAGAAGTAGCCCCTAGCTAGGGGTTCCATATAGGACGCCAGGATCAAACCAGGTCTGTCTTGGATCAGCCATGTACAAGGCAAACACCCTACCTCTGTGCTATTACTCCAGCCCCACCTGTGAATAACTGTATATCACAGTGCTTTAATAAAACTTTTAAAAAGCAAAATATATCTTCACTGCTCTGTGACTTTTTACAAATTGACATTTTAAAAAACTTTCATCGTAGTGTGAAATTCATCAATTAGAGATTTTCTTTTTAATGAAGCTAATTTATCCATTTTTCTTTTATGGTTTCCATGTTGTCTGTCATTTAAAAAACCTTTCCCCAACTTGAGCTCATTAAGAGATCTCTCAAAACTTTCAGACATAATTAACTTTTGATTTAAATAAAACTTCCAGATTCTTTGTTCATTTGTCTTTAATTTCTATTTTATTTTTTCAAACAAAATAGCCAATTGTGCCATCCTTGGATACTTTTGGAGTGAGTCATTCTTTTCTCTATTGATTTGCCCCATCTGACAGTCTTCATACATGCCTGAGCTTGTTTCTGGAAGTTAAATTTTTTTCTATGAGTATATTTGTCTATTCCTGTACCAGTATCACACTTTATATTAACACACTTTATTAACAAACATTAATTTATGACATACATGTTCTTTCATTGTATTTTTCTTTCCTGAGAGAAACTGATATCACTGGTGGAGAAAAGTTTACCCTGGTGGTGGAATTGATTGTAAGACATTGCATCTAAAACCCAACTAGGAATTACCTTGTTAATTAATAAAACAATTTTTAAAACATCATGTGTTATATATGTATGAAAATACACTGAACTATCTAATTTGTGGAAAGCTGACTTCTTTATGTTCCTGAGTCTTCAAAATAAATAAAATAGTACATATTTCTATTATTTTTATTTAGGTTTTACTTAAATCATCAGTCAAATTGTCATATTTCCTTAAAATACATGTACATCAGGTATATTTCTAGAGTTGTTTGCTATGTGAATTCTTCCTTTCTTTTCCAATTTAGCAAATTATATTGAAAATGAACTTTCATTCTAGTATTTATTCATGAATTATATAAATAGTTAAGGAAATAGAGCTTATGGGCTTGAAAGTAGCAGACAATGCGAGCTCACCAAATTAGTCAATTTTGTCTTTCAGTACAAAAAGTAGGACAATCCCCCTTATATTCAGAGACTTCCTTTTATTGAGTGTGACATTGTTTCTTTGTCTTATAAACACTTTTGCCTAAGAAAATTATGACTTATTCCTATATAAAACTTACTTTATTGTATAGTTAATAATGCGTAGATTTCTCTTTTTATTAGAAAATGTATTTTCACGTAATGCACCCATTTGTTTACATTTAAGGTATTTAATTTAAAGTTCTGGATTTAGAGGACATAATATGTACACATACATAAACATTCAAATTCAAAAATATTTTGTTGGGGCTAGTTATATAGTAAAGGATTTAGGAATTTGCCATGAATATGGGCAATCCAAGTTCAAATCCCTTGCACACCATACGGACCTGTGAGCATTGCCAGGAGTGATAACAGAGTCAGAGCCAGTAGTAAGCCTGAATACTTCTGAGTGTGACTCAAAACTAAAACAGCAATAAAAATATGTGTATCATTTCTTTTAAAATAAAAAAAAATATTTGGTTTTGGGGCCAGAGCAGTGGCGCAAGCAGTATGGGATCTACCTTGCCCGCGCTAGCTTAGGACAGACCTCTGTTCAATCCCCCGGTGTTCCATATGGTCCCTCAATCTAGGAATGATTTCTGAGAGCATAAGCAGGAGTAACCCCTCGGAGGCAACGTGTGTGACCCAAAAACAAAACTAAAAAATCTTTGAGGGCCAGAGAGATAGCACAGCGGTAAGGTGTTTGCCTTAAACGCAGAAGGACGGTGGTTAGAATCCCGGCATCCCATATGATCCCCGAGCCTGGCAGGGGCAATTTCTGAGCATAGAGTCAGGAGTAACCTCTGAGGGCTGCCGGGTGTGACTCCCCACAAAAATTTTGGTTCTGATACTGTCCTTCTTAGTTCTGGACCTATATTGCTTCTTTTAACTCTTCTCCATTTCTAGAATGCTGTCCTAAATGTTACCAGTATTTATGTCTTTTATAAAATTTTAATAAACAAAAATACTTTGCCAAATATCCTTTATAAATTAACTACTAATTATGAAAGGACTACCATCTGTTAATTAAATATCACATTAAGTTGTAAATTCTGGAAAAAACAGTTATCCTCTTTAATGGACTCTCCACAAGTGAATAGATCTACCATCTTTGAAAAACTCATAATCATTATTGATTCTTCACCAATATTGGTGACATTCAAGGAATTGCTGAGATGATGATATCTCAGTACAGTTTTTAACTTCTCTTGCAATAATTTATTTAAAGAATTTTTAAAAGTCCTTCATCTTCAATTCTATGAATCAGGTAACTAACCAAGACCTTTGCCTTTAAAATAGTATCCTACTTGCTCGTGAACATCTTGAAGTATTTGTATTTCATTTTTGCCATGATTTTATTTTTTCTTTTTATATTTTAACCTTTTTCCACAAAATATTATAAAATAGTGAAGACAATGATGTTTGTTTCAAATGAAAGAAACTTGATGAACTTATTCCTTGAATACACTCAAATGAAGGAGCACATTCTCTAATGGGACCTGGATTCCTTTAAACACGTAAGGTAGAAATGAATGGGTGAGTGAACTGAATCCTGAATAAGCTTGAAGCAGAAGAATTGGTGTTACCAAAGATGAAATTGTGCTTTTTGGGAAAAAAACTTCATGGAACTTAAGTTAATTCTGTTAAGTGAAATAAGACAGTGAAAGACAATTATCGGATGGCTATACTCATAAAAGAAATATAAATAATTTTTAAATGAGAAAACTCCAGAAATTACCTCCTAGAACTAGCAAAAACTATTGTGCTTAGGTAAAGAGAATCATCAGTGATAAGAATGGATTGGGGTGGGATAGTAAATAATGTGGCACATCCTAAACACTGATCTGTTAAGCTATACTTCTGGAAGTCTATAAACATGAAAATCTATAATACATCAACTGTTCTGTGAAAGAAAAATAATAAAAAATAGGATTTTACTAGAGTTTTCCATTTTCATAATAGTAAGTCAAAATCATCATAAACTTCAAAACATTTAAAGGTGTTATTTTCTATATGATTCCCAAAGATCTGATTTCTTCCTAATTTCTCTTTAAAGCAGAATTCTTCAACCACCAGTCTGCAAGGCGTAGTGTGCAAGGTTGAAATATACTCCCTTGGTTATAACTGGACTGGTATACAGGACAAGTTCAGGTTTGCAAGTATAAAAGGGCTGAAAATCATTACTTGAAGGTCTTCAAAAAAAAGAGCAAATATCGTGCCTCGTGCATAGTGTGGTGAGGAGAAATTTCTAGCCTAACAATACGTTTGCATATTAGAGAGCTAGTAAGAGATACAAAAATGTGCAGTCTTGGATGTCCATGCTATGTTTGCTGTAAGAATTTTTTATTTCAATTATTTTTCTCTATTGGCTTTCTTACTGTTGAAGAAGAGCACTATTGAGTTTCTTGTATTGATTCTATTCCCAGAATGCTTGATGAAGTCTGTATTCGTTCTATTAGTTTGTATACATGTTCTCTCATATTATCTATGTAGGCAATCACACCATCTGTGGAAATAACAATGTATTTTTCAACCTTAATTTCTCTTTTCCCAATGAGTTGGCAAGGATCCCAAAAGGAAAGAAATAGATGATGAGGGGCACTTTGCTAAGGGCGATGTTCAGTAACTTTGTACTTTAATTCTGTTGTAATCGTATTGTCTAAGCTATAATCATTT
>PVKC010024906.1:0-16708 GCA_004027635.1 Crocidura indochinensis | reverse complement strand
AACCACCTTAGGTCCTGGGTCGGCTGTTTGCAAGGCAAACGCCACTGTGCTATCTCTCCAGCCCGAGCAATGCCTTTAAAACAACATTATCAGAGAGGCAGAGCTAAGTTGGACTCCAGGCACCTCATATAGTCCTTCGAGCCCTGTCCAGAGTGACCTCTGAGCACAGAGCCAGGAGAAATCATTGAAAACTACTGGGTCTGGTCCACAAAAAAAAAAGAAACAAAACTTTATTTTTGCTGTGGGAAATTTCCCCCTAACTATAAACCCCAAGATTGGATATCCCCTTGATAAAACAGTTTAGGATTTAAGTTATGATGGGTTTGCTAATGAGCATCCAAGGAAAGAAAACAAGATTAATGGAACATGCTCAAATGCACCTAGGAAAGACTAGAATAAACTGTTAAGTCTTTTAGATGGCTACTTGAAGTATTTTTACTAATAGGCTCTGTGAAATACCTCAGCCTATACTTTTCATGCACCCATTGAGTGATATGCTTAGTAACTGTCCATCATGTCTCGGTCAGTTTGAAACAATAGCTCTCATATTGGGAGCCTATGTAGGAAGCCATATTGTATTGAAAAAATGGCCTGCCTGTGAGATCGCTGATGGCTGCTCAAATGGCCCTAAAACTAGGACAATCCTTTTTTATTTTCTTATCCCCTTATGTATTTATCTCATATTGTATGGTCAACCTCTCTGGACTAAGATGAAAGGTGCCAAGCAAATGGCTTAAACATTTTTCCTCTGTCTATGTTTTGGTCTTTCTGATATCTTCTTGGGAATTGTAGTGGGATGAGGAACTACTCTTCCTACATCATTTCATTAATTGAGCTGTACAAATTCTTTTGCAGAGCTTTTCAGAACTGAATTACACTCTTTTCTTACTGAACCTTTCTATAATATGTACATGATGTGCATCATGCAGTTTATTGTGAACTATCATTTCCTGTTGTAATAATAATTAGTGCTTTCTTAATTTTTATTTGTTTATTTATTTATTTAGTTGAGCACACGTTTCTCAAGTTATTGTGATCTTTTGACATAGGTCTTTTCCTTTATCTGTGTGCTTATGTACTCTGGTACTCTACTACATTCTGAATCTCTATCTCTGATACTTTACAATACATACTATGCTCTGATACTAAACATTCATTCTTCACTATTTGATTTTACTATTCTGTAGTTTGTGCTAAAAGGCCTCCAAGAAGTGATCAATCAATGACGCTCAGGGGTTACTCCTGGCTATTCGCTCAGAAGTCACTCCTGGCAGGCACGGGGGACCATATGGGGAACCGGGGGTTCGAACCGCGGTCCGTCCTACGTTAGCGCAGGCACCTTATCTCCAGCGCCACCGCCCGGCCCCTAAAGTGATCAATTTTTGATGGAATATATAGGAAAACCAATGCATTAATTTTATGTAATTTTGCAAATAATCTTGTTCTACCCATTGGAAGTAAGGCATGAAATTCACTTTCTTTAAAATCAATGAATCGTATTAGTGGGAGCTACTTCTTCATATTAGTTATTTTGCTTAGAGATTTTTAAGATATGCTCTACTTTCCTATTGAAATCTTTGCCTCCAGATATAGTCTCATTTATATGGATGCTATAGAATTTTTTATGAAATACAGAAGATTTTATTTTTAGGTAGATATTTAAGAGAATTTATATTGCAAAATCTGCAAAAATTAACAGCCCCCCCCCTTATCTTAATTGAGCCTTGAACAAAAATAAATGCTAGCTGAAAGCCAAAATTAGAACTGCTTGAAGTTAGGGTGATGTATGTATGTATGTGTGTATTATGCATATATGTAAACATGCATGCATGTTTGTATGTATGTATGTCAGGATATCCTAATTGTCATGAATTATTTTATTTTGTGTATATTCAGAAACAACATTTTTACTTCAGCAATTTCAAGATCAGTTGTAAAGTAAGAGATGAGGAAAACACCCAGAAGCCTTTACCTGAGAAAAAGGAGCAATTTTAAGAAAACCTCATAAATTAGATGTGTTAAACCTTGACAGAAAGTCTAGGATATTCTAAAATCTGTGACCTTACTATATATCAGTGTAGGTAGGAATGTGGCTTTCCTGCCTTTGTGTAGAAGGTATATAAGGTAAATATAAAAAGCTATCTTGATCTCAGGTCTCTTTGGCCTGGGATCCTTAATACTGAGCTATCTAATAAACTTTTTGTTTATTGTTTTAATTATCTCTGGTGTTTCCAAGTCTCTGTGGTTCTGGCGTAACAATACTTCAGGTAAATGTCATTAACATCATTATTCATTTTTTATGACACATAATCTCTTTGTTTTCCTTGATTTATTTAATTTGAATTTTTTTTTGACTCAGACCTAGTAGTGTTAACAGATTTATTTATCAGTCCTTGAAGGACCATGTACTGTTGAGGACCAAACACAGGCCTCCTGAATGAAAAGCATAAGCTTTAATTTGTTGAATCATCTCTCCAGACCCAAAATTATTTTAGATATTACTGGTTTTCTAAAACTGGTAGGCTTATAGCTATTATCTCTAAATATTTGTTATAAATGGCTTCTGTCAAAATAAGATGGATCTACTACCTTTTATATTATATCTATTCTCTTACCTTGATTCATTTAGAAAATAAAAACTGGGGGCCGGGTGGTGGCGCTGGAGGTAAGGTGCCTACCTTGCCTGCGCTAACTTAGGACAGACTACGGTTCGATCCCCCGGTTCCCCATATGGTCCCCCGTGCCTGCCAGGAGCGACTTCTGAGCGAATAGCCAGGAGTAACCCCTGAGCGTCACCGGGTATAGCCCAAAAACCAAAAAAAAAAAAAAAAAAAAAAAAAAAAAAAAAAAAAAAAAAAAAAAAAAAAAAAAAAAGAACAGAAAAAATGAGAATCTTATCTGTCTCAAGAGTTTTAGGATTTTTGTTCAATAGTAAATAAAAAAAAAAAATCCTGGTCCTCATGGAACTAACAGTGTGATAACTGCTTAAAGGATAAGAGAAGAATTATCAAATGGCAGTAAACTTATATGATATTCCTAAGATTTTACAAATGTAAAATAATTTGGTCATGGGGCCGGAGAGATAGCACAGCAACGTTTGCCTTGCAAGCAGCAGATCCAGGACCTAAGGTAGTTGGTTTGAATCCCGGTGTCCCACATGGTTCCCCGTGCCTGCCAGGAGCTATTTCTGAGCGGATAGTCAGGAGTAACCCATGAGCATAGCCAGTTGTGGCCCAAAAACCAAAAAAAATTTTTTTTGATCACTTAAAATAATTAAATCACTTCTTAGTGACTGGAAAAAGGTACTAGTGTTTGCTACCACTATATTCTGTTTCACAAAGAAATACAATTGCATTTGAGACATTGAGTATAGGTGCTGCATTAGGAGAGATGAATTAGAGAAGCACTACTTCTTTTGTGAGGACAGAAACAAGACAGAAAAGTTGAAAGAATAGCCCAGGTTGCCGCATGTGTTTGTCTGCCAATTTCAAAGACTCTGTTTAACTACTTACTTTCTTCCATGAAGGAAATGAACCCACATTGTCCTGATCATGACTCAAAAGGAGCAAAATAAACTTTCTCTATTGCAAAACTACTGCTTTATTTTATGATTTCAGAAAAGGGGTTGGTGAGTAATACTATATGCAGTATATTAAGAGCAAACAAGCAGGTACAATTCTCAGGATCTGAGGTGAGGACTGGCCTAAGCTATCCTTTCCCATTTTTCACCAGAGCATATAAAGATCATTTACATTTTTAGGTCATACTTTGAGTTTATATTAACAAAAACTGAAGTTTCTTTTGGCTTGATTAGATCTCTTTCAAATAAAAAGAATCTCCTACATTCCAAATGTATTATTTCTGATAAAAAGTCTGATAAAAGTTTTATTTATATATTCACAGGAGTTGTAGTGTAGTAGGCTGTTTTTTCTTTGAATTTAATTAAACTATTCTTTTAGACCTTTTTTCTTTCCAAGAAACCAATTATGCTTCTGTAACCATAAAACCCACTGGGCACTAACTAATAATTTTGCATTTTTGCAGATCACTACATATTCTTTTTACTTTGCCTTTCTGTGGTCATCATGCTCTTTCTCACTGAAAACTACTGAGACTTTAAAGACAATGTCACCATTTTTGTCATTTACAGTTAAAAACAATATTTGATACATGGAAGTTCTCATAGAATCAGTTTTTCAGTAGTTAATGAAAAACTGAGGATAGAAATATATTCTCCATTGTGTTTTTGACCTGTAGTAGGGTGGTATATTTGAGTAGTATTGTTATTGCTTACTTCAAATTTTGTCAGACGGTTATATTTAACCTTGGATAACTTTCTTCTCTACTGTATCCTAATTTAAAATTTTTACCTTAACAAATTTTCAGCATTATATATGTGTCATAAGTAATTTCTTGTCTATATGTTTTTGTGAAGCTTTTTATAAAATTATTATCATTCTTTCAATTTCCTGAATAGTGATAGGCCTACTCAGGTATTCCACATCATATCGGTTCAACCCTGGGAGGTAATAGGAGGTCAAGAATTATGCATTGAATTTTTGTAGTGTCTTTTGTGACATTTTCCCTTTCTTATCTGATTATGTTTATCAAGATTTTCCTTCTTTGTGAGTCTTACCAAAGGCTTTATAAAAATCCTGTTTATTTTTATTTTTTTAGAACTCTTGCTTTAATTGATCTTTTAGATAGTTTTGGGATGTATAGTTCACTAATTTCTACTCTATATTTCATTTTACCTTCCTCCATGCTTTCCTCTCATCTTTACTGGTAAATTTCTATTTTCTTAAGCTGTGAAGTTATTTATGAAGGATTTTTTTTAATTCCTGATAAATGCTTTCAAAGTTGTACAATTTTTTCATACTGCTTTTACTATGTCTGACTGATTCAATAGTTTATGTCTTAATTCTCATTTGTTTCCAAGAAGCTTTTGATTTTCTTTTCTTTTTTTTTTTTTGTTTTTTGGGCCATACCCGGTGATGCTCAGGGGTTACTTCTGGTTATTCACTCAGAAGTCGCTCCTAGCAGGCACGGGGGACCATATGGGGAACCGAGGGATTGAACTGCGGTCCGTCCTAGGTTAGCGCAGGCAAGGCAGGCACCTTACCTCCAGCGCCACCGCCCGGCCCCAAGCTTTTGATTTTCTCTCTAATCAGCTTGTTGTTTGCTTATGTGCCATTGAATTTCTAGGTGTTGAAGTTATTTATCTGTTTCTGTTAGTAATTCACTTCTATTTAAGTGCATAATGGACTTCAAAGATAGTTGATGCAGTTACTTTTTTTTATTTTATGAAGATCTGTTTTCTGGACTGGCATGTAGTCTGTCTTGGAGAATATCCAGGGTGGTTTGGGGAACAATGTATATTCAACTTTTGGGAGATGAAAAGCCCTATCCAGGGGCTGGGCGGTGGCACTGGAGATAAGGTGCCTGCTTTGCCTGCGCTAACCTAGGACGGATCGTGGTTCGATCCACCGGTTCCCCATATGGTTCCCCGTGCCTGCCAGGAGCGACTTCTGAGCGAATAGCCAGGAGTAACCCCTGAGCGTCACTGGGTGTGGCCCCAAAAAAAAAACAAAAAAAAAAAAAAAAAAAAAAAAAAAAAAAAAAAAAAAAAAAAAAAAAAAAAGAAAAGCCCTATCTATATCTACTGACACCCTCTTCCATTTCTTCCTCCAAAGCCACTCTATTCCTTGCTGAGTTCTTTTTTGTTTGTTTTTGTTTGTTTTGTTTTGTTTTGTTTTTGGGCCACACTCGGTGTTGCTCAGGGGTTACTCCTGGCTATGTGCTCAGAAGTTGCTCCTAGCTTGGGGGACCATATGGGAAACCGGGGGATCAAACCACAGTTCGTCCTAGGCTAGCACAGGCAAGGCAGGCACCTTACCTTCAGCACCACCGCCCGGCTCCTTGCTGAGTTTTAACCTGTTTGATCTGTCAGGAGGTCATACAGCACTGCTGAAGTCTCCAACTATTATTATATTGTCTTTATTGTCTTTCTTCAAGTTTGTTAGCAGTTTTTTGTAAAGAATTTTGCTAGTCCCCAATTGGGTGAATTTATATTTAGGAGTGTGATTTCTTTCTGATGTTCATACACATCCCTTTATGATTAAGAAATGACCTCCTGCCTCTTGGAATCGTTTTGCCTGAAATCTATGTGGTCTGATATTCGTATGGCCGCTTCACCTTTTTGAGACATTTATTTGCTTGATAGATTGTGTTTCAACCTCTGATTTTGAATCTGTTTACTCTAGTATTTTGAAAGTGTGTTTGAGGAGCTTGCTGCCTTGCAAGTGCTAACTTAGGACCGACTGCAGTTCAATCCCCTGGCGTTTCATATGGTCCCCCAAGCCAGGAGTGATTTCAGAGTGCATAGCTAGGAAAAAACCCTGAGTGTCACCGGTGTGGCCCAAACCCCCCAAATAAAAATAAAAATAGAAAGTCTTTTTGAGTTTGAAAGTGTTTTTAGTTTGAAAGTATTTGAAAGTGTTTCTTTTAGACAACGGTATGTTGAATTCAATTTTCTGATTAATTTTGCCACTTGGTCTCTTTTAATTGGTACATTTAGTTCACTGACATTGAGAAAGATTGTTGCCATGGATTTGCGCCATCTTTTTGTAAAGGTTTGGTGTGTTTATGGGGTTTGTGTGGCTTTAAAATACTCCTTCAATTCTTTTAAGGTTGGTTTTGAGTCTGCAAAGTTCTGAGTTGTTGTTTATCCATGAAGCTATGGATAAACCTAAATCCAGTCTGACTGGTGAATTATTTTGGTGAGGTATTCATTTCCTTAGTTTTCTAACTATATTCCACCTCTGCCATTGGCCTGCAAATATTTCTTGTGAAAAATCTTTTATAACTCTTAGGAATGCTCCTTCATATGTAATTTTCTTTTGTAATCTTGCTGCTTTTAACATTCTATGTTTTTATTATTGTTTCTAGCATGTGCCTTGGGGTGCTTTTACTTGGGTCTCTTTTAGCTGGTACTCTTCAGAAATTCAGGATGTGAATGCATGCACTCTCAACTTGAGAAACTTCTCAGCAATGATGTCTTTAACTGTTGTTTCTTCATATGGATTTTCCTCCTAGTTCTCAGGGACCAAAATAATCCTTAGGTTGTTTCACTTGCTTTTACCCTATTGTTCTATTGTCTGCTAAATAATTTTTGAAGATTTTTTCCATATTTTGTAATGATTTTAAGACTCTTTTCCAAATTCTTCTATTGTCTGGAGTTGCTATGCCATTTATCTTTCAGCTCTCTGGCTCTGTCTTCAGCAGCTATTACTCTGCTTATGAGACCTTCTAATTAGTGCATTTTACCTACACAGCTTTTCCATCCTGTAATTTCTGCTTGAAGTTTTCTTATTTCTATTCTCATGTCTTCTTGAGTCCATTCAATGGTTTCTTTGGAGTTTTTGAACATCCTCAACATTTCCTTTCTAAAGTCTTCAAGGTGGCTGATACTAGTTGGATCTTCAGAGCTACCATCTTTATTCACTAAATGAGGTGGTTTTCTGTGTGTATTTCCCATTGTGAGAGTCGCAGGGTGGTGGTGTATATTTTTGTATTTGTTTCAGCGTGACTCATTGACTGGTATAAATGAACATCCACCAAACAAAGCAGAGCAGCTACACTCTTCTTGAGATGCAGTGTGAAAATGGCTCTTCTGATTATCAAAGAGAACCCTTCCAATGTTAATCTGTCTGTCTCAATTTCTTTAGATTGTGTGTCAATGAAAATATTTTAAGTGTTTTCTTATTATAAAAGTGGGTGATATTTTGCATCGTGCTTCATCTAGTAGTTCATGTAATGTTTAGGTGGACAGCGAAAACATCAGTAAAAATGGCCTACTTGGGGCTGGTGAGGTGGTGCTAGAGGTAAGGTGTCTGCCTTGCAAGCGCTAGCCAAGGAAGGACATCGGTTCGATCCCCCGGCGTCCCATATGGTCCCCACAAGTCAGGGGCAATATCTGAGTGCTTAGCCAAGAGTAACCCCTGAGCATCAAACAGGTGTGGTCCCCAAAACCAAAAACAAAATGGCCCCCAAAAATTGAACTTAGAAGCAGAGTTTTAGCTTTATGGAGGGACAAAGACCCTGAAAAAGGCTTAGATGCTTACTTAAAACTGGATTTATGCTGACAATTTAAGGTGGGAACATTTGAGGTTAAACAGGTGTGAGAATATTAGCCTAATTATTTATAATCCTGACTTAAATATCATGATGCCACTAGGTATTTAAAGTGCCTTTTTACTTTTGTGGAGATAAACACAAACTTCCTATTCATTTTGTTAAAAGAAATGTCAGAAAAACTAGCATGAAAATCCTATAAGAGAACTATAAAGCAGATGAAATTCACAACTAACTGTTAATTTCCCATCTATCTGACTGGCAGCTAAACTATAAGTAGGGGAGAACATAGAACATAGAAACCCTACCCCTAAATAAATAGATCCTAGAGAGAAAACTAATCATAAAAGAGGCTCGATATATATATATATATATATATATATATATATATATATGAAAGCTTTAGGTTTCTTATTATTCCAAATAATTTTACTTTGCAATTATGCAAAGATTGTTTTATATTTTCTTTGTGTGTGTGTTGCTATTTAGTACACAGGATCTGCCAATTGGCAGTGATAACTTATGATTTGAGTATCCAAAGATAGAACCTCAAACAATGAGCAAAACCATAGTATTAGCAACAACACCAACAAAAACAACCCCTAATAGATATAAAAAGGCAATTATTGAAACAGAGAAAACAGTAAGAGAAAGGGCCAGAAAGATAATACAGGAGTTAATATATGTACCTTCAATAAATCCGACCCTGGAGCACAATCCTCAGCAATACACAGTACAGTTCAACCTGACTGCTGTCAGGTGTGGTCCTGGAGGTATCTGAGCTCTGATTGCTCAATTTAGAACTGGCTGGAAAGACCCCTATACAACTCTGCAACTCGAGATTCACTTTGAGTCTCCCACCCCCCAAATTCCCCAAACAAAACAAAAACAAAACAAGTAAGACTGAATTTAAATTATTTTCCTCATTTATGTCTGAGAATTACAATATGATGAGTACTGTTAGATATACCTTGATTCACTATGTGGTTGATTTTAGATTAATTTTTGGTCATTGCATATTAAGAAACCCTTAACTATTGCCAATATTTTTGTGATTCCCCCACCATGTTAAGTTACACTTCTATGACCGACAACTTTAGAAAGTAGGCTTGAGAGGACTGTGGCACAATATCTAGCATCCAAAATTCATACCAGAATTTGAATGGAGGAGAATTACACAAGAATAGTATTTATATTATATAATAAAAGCTGTTCCAGTTTAGTATAGAAAAGCATGATAAGGTTTAAAGATTTTAATGACAGTCTAGCAATATAAAACTGAAAATACCACAGGTAAATATTTTAGTTTACTGAAAATGAGTGATCAAGAAATTACTGAGAATATTCAAAAAATAAAACAAATTACTTGTAAGAGAACAGAAGTGACTTTTTTTTAAGATCAGAGACAGAACTTTTTGGAATGTCATATTAAAATTACTGAACTGGTAATTTTAACACCAAGAATGTTTTTTAGTCATTACATTTAGTGTACCTAAACTATAATTTCTAAAGAAGTTCTTTATGCTGCAATGAAAGAACACAGATGGTAACTCAGATATCTAAGAAAAAATGAAATATATAGGGAATGGTGGATATGTTAATGGTTAGAAAGATTGTTTATCAGTTTTAAATTATTTAAAAAATATGATGGTCAGGCAAAATATATAACACGAATGATTGACTGTTTTGTGTACTGTTATATGTATGTGCAATAAATAATAATATAAGGACTGAGAATAACTAGAATTGTTATACATGTTTTTTTTTGTTTTGTTTTGTTTTGTTTTGGGGTCACACTCAGCTGTGCCCAGGGGTTACTCCTTGCTCTATGCTCAGAAATAGCTCTTCGCAGGCTCGAGGGACCATATGGGATGCCAGGATTCGAATCACAGTCCTTCTGCATGTAAGGCAAACACCTTAGCTCCATGCTATCTCTCGGGCCCCTGTTATACATGTTTTAATGTTTTGCTTAAATAATTATCATTAACTCTGAAAAGATTGTGATAATTTGAAGATAGATGCGGTAACTCTATATAAACTAAAACAAAATACAAAGAGAAATAGGAAACCTAGACTGTTATTAAAATGAGATAATGAACATATATTATTAGAGTATAAGGCAAAAAAGGAGAAATAAAATAATAGATTAAAATATAAAACATCAAAATAGCATATCAAAATGCAGCCTATCAATAATTTGTAAGAACCAACTTTTCCTTTTAGAAAAAAAGTTTTGAAGTATAGAATTCCTAGTTATTGTTTTCTCCTCAGCACTTTGAAGATGTCATGATATTTTTTACTCACTATCAATGTTGAGAAACTGATTGTAATTTTCACCCTTAAATCATTGTTTTTTTTAACATATTATTTCATTAATTTTTGAGAGATTCAGTATGCTATGGCTATCATGTGTGTATGTGTCTGTACACATGTGGATTATCCTTCTTGAAATTCAGTAGTATTATTGGGAAATTACATTTTGGAAAATCATTGGCAGCCAGGTTTTTTTTTCAAACACCATTCCTATTTCTTTCAGTCTTATATTAGATATTTTTCTATAAATGTTAGGCTGTTAATACTGTCTTAAAGGTATGAGATGTTCTGTTCATTTTGTTGTTTCCTACTTGTTTTTTGTGGTTCAGTGTGTATTGCTTTCCATTGATCTGTTTCCAAGTCCATTGATTCATCCCTTTGCTGAGTCAAGTCTGTTGATGAAAATGACAAAAGCAATTTTCAATTGCATTTCCATGTTTTCATTTTAAGGTTGCCCATTTAATTCTTCCTTTCAGTTTCCCTTTTCTTTGAAAATTTCTCTTTGGATTATGAATGTTATCTCCCTTGTCTATTGGAGCCTTTTACAAATTTTAATGAAAATATTTAAACTTTTATTATTATTCCTTTATAGAAAAAACATGTTCATAATTTCAATTCTTGAAGATAAGTTTTATTTGCTTTCTTTATACACCATCTATATTTTTATTGAAAACTGATACTGTCTGTAGAATAGTATTCCTAAATATTGGTAGGCATTTTCTTTTGCTTGCCCTTTGTTGTAAATGCTTGTGTCAGTTATTCAGGAATAAGTCTGGGTTGGTTTATGTTCCTAAAAAAGCCTCGGTGTACCAGTGACTTCAAATTCATCTAGCATTATCTTATCTTTCAGATGAGGGACAACTTGCCAAATGCTTTTTTCTTAATATATGTGTTTTCTTTAGCTTCAGGTTTTCCTTTTCAAAGTGGTCAATACTGACTGAAATACAGAATTATTTTTAATACTTTTTGAGCCTTTCCAAGTAGATTTCTGTTCCTTGGTGCTTGCCAACTTGGTGGAGGAACTTGTGAGCCTGAATTCTGCCTGGTGATCTGACTTCTTCAAATAACCTTCCTTGCTGTCAAAGAATTTATTTATCAGTTTAAAATCTATTTTTCTTTCTTTTCACTTGGTTAAATGATGTTTGAGAGGGAGTCTCTTTAGTTTCTTTTCATCTCTCAGTACCTTAAAAGGCAAAAGATTCTAATAATTTAAGACTTTTGCTTCTTAAATAGAAATGGAGTGGAAAATTGAGAAAGCATCATGTCTTTTTTTATTTAGCACTTTGCCATTTTTTTTTATAGTTTATTACTGATGATAAGAGATCTGTTTTGGGGGATAAATTGCTTTAAAAATTGGGGAGAAATCTGAAAGTTCTCAATGGGCCTAAGGCCAGTCCTGATGATATTAGAAGGGGAATACAGCACTAGAGATTGAACTCAGGGCCTTCACATGCTAGGCAAGTGCTTTACCACTTGATCTATCCTGCTGGCTTTTAAGAAACTACAGTTTCTTGAAATTTGTTCTGTGGTTCTTAGATAGTTGTGATGCTACAAGTTAGAATAAGTATAATTTGTTAAAAATAATATTGCTGTATATCTTTTTTGCACTAGTTTTGTGGACTTTTATAAAATAAGGTATTCTTATGTTTAGGAAATAAATTGTTGAGTAATAAACTATAAATTAGTTAACATCTGAGGACACTAATAGTTTACAGAATTTTTATACTTTTATACCCAAATAAGTTTCATTTAAATCAATTTCAATAAGAAACAGTATTTTCTCTTCTTTTCCATGTGCATTTTAAATACTAATAAACTTTATTATTTTTGTTGACCTATTTCTAAATGTGTTATTTATCTTTTCATATTCATTGTCCAAGTTTTTACCCTTCTTTGTAAACTTCCAAATAAAATCCTTTAAACATATTTTGTTTATATTTACATTACTGGTTTAGTAAAATAATTAGATTATTTATATTATATATAATATATATAATAATTGTAGATCACATAAATATTAAAACCCTAGAATTCTAGTGGTGGCAAGTATCTCTTCTTATTCATGTGAATGAAATTATTAATGGCTATATTTTAGTTTATGTTATTATTTTTTGTCTAAATAGTCTACGATGAATAATTGTAAGAACAGCAAAAAACTAAAAAACTAAATCTTTTTTGTTTTACATTAATATATATGCTACAATTTTTATTGATGAATGGCCCAATCAACAAATTGGTAAAATTGTCTAGAAACTGAACTTTATAATGATAATAGATTAATCAATATCTATTCTGTTCAGTATTTTCTACAGTGTTTATGATAACAGAAATGTTCTTTTATGATAAATGAATATCTATACTTGTTCATAGCTCATATTAAAATGCTTACTTTAGACTTTCTGCTAAATCATTAGTCACAAAAGTGTGTTGGAGATTGGAAAGACAGTGTCTAGGTTAAGGTGTTTACCTTGCATACCTCTACTTTAACTTTAATTTGAACCCCGACACAACATAGAACCACAGTTAAAAATTGACAGTATCTTCCAGATCAGAGCTGGACATGGTACATAAGCATCCTTGTGTGTGGCCTAACCTACAAGTGTTTTCATTGTAAAGGCTAAATATAAAGGTCACATAATTTTGGAAATTATTATTTTATGTGATAATTGTCTTCCTGGAAATAACTGATAATCTTAATTTTTCCTGTGAATGAGAGGAGACTGGTTTAAAATTTCTTTGGTTTGGGTGACCATTGGTCCACACTCAGTAGTATTCCAGGACTGTTTCTGGCTCTGTGTTTGGTAGTCATTCCCAGCAATGATCATAGCAATATGTGGTACAAGAGATTGAGCTGGCATAATTGCCTGACCCTTCTGCTATCTCTCCAGTCTCAAATTGTAATTTTTATTTATCATTTTTATTATCTTTTTTATCTTATATTCTTTTTACACATATAATATATATGTATATTTTTACAGGTAACTGGGACAATAATCTAACACCCCACATGGAAGCAGAAACTACCAGGATTGGAAATGACCAGATCTAGAACATCGGTTCTGTACATGACGGAACTAGCCTGATTCCCACTGGATTTCTTATTTTAGGAAACACTTATAACATGAAATCAATGTTACAATGCTGGAGCAATATTGCAAATTTGATTATTTTATTTTTATACAGATTTTTATTTTTTATTATTGTTTAGCATTTTATATGTAAAAAAAAGACCCTTCACCAATGCAACGTTCCCATCACCAATGTCCCAAAGTGTCCTTCCTCCCCACCCCACAACGGCCTGTATCTAGACAGGCTTTCTACTTCCCTCATTCAGTCACATTTTGTTATAATGGTTCTCAGTGCAATTGTGACTGCACCCATCACTCTCTGTGCTGAGCTTCATGTTGTGAGCTGGACCTTCCAGTCCTCCTCTATTTTGTCTCTGAGAATCATTACACAAATATCTTTTATTTTTCTCAAAACCCATAGATGGGTGAGACCATTCTGTATTTATCACTCTCCCTCTGACTTATTTCATTCAGCATAATGGATTCCATGTATAGGAAAATTTCATGACTTCATCTCTTCTGAAGGCTGCATAATATTCCATTGTACATTGTACATTGTACATTGTACATATGTACCACAGTTTCTTTAGCCATTCATCTATTGAGGGGCATCTAGGCTGTTTGCCCCTCAATAGATGCCCCACATATGATATATTTTGGCCTTCTTTAAAATTGAATTTACAAGGATTTGTGTAAGAATTTATACATTTTTGATAAATCTTTATTTAAGCACCATGGTTACAAACATATTTAAGGTAGATATTATATTGTTTTATAGTTTTTTAATTTAAAGAAAAGATATTAGATGTTAATTACATAGATTTTTACAAAATCGAGACTCCTTTGTACCATTGTTTTAAAGTAGTCATGTTATTATAAATTTAATTTACTTTTTTGTTTGTTTGTTTTTGGGCATACCTAGTGATGCTCAGGGGTTAATTCTGACCTGCTATGCACTCAGAAATTGCTCTTCACTTGAGGAACCATATGAACACCGGGTGATCAAACCTCAGTCTGTCCTAGGATAGCACGTGCAAGGCAAACACCCTACCACTTGTGCCACCGCTCCGGCCCCAGATTTAATTTACTTTTAAAGCTAATTACTTGTATATAATCAATTATGCCTACTCCACATTTCTTTCCAAAGTCAATTAGAAACTCACTCATTTTTTTTTCTTTGTTTATTTGGTCCACTTCCAGTGTTGCTGAAGTTGCACTACAGCCAAGGCTTAGAGGAGCATAGAGTGCCAAAGACTGAATCTGGGTCAGTCCCATCCAAGGCAAGCACCCTGTCCCTTGGACTATATATCTGGCACCAAAATACACTCAGCTTTTAATATCTGAATGTGGTAGGTCATGAAAGGTCATTGGGTTTGTTACCTATAAGTTACGTGAATGAATATATATGTCCATTGCCATAAAAATGAGTCAATATGGTTTAGCTGCTGCTAGCCCAACATAAAATATAATATATTAAATAAGTATTTGAGTATAAATGTCCAATACAAAATGTAAACTTAACTCTGACTAAAGCTCTACAAAAGTATGGTAGCCAATGCAAATTGTTTGGAATTAATTTGCTTTGAGTAAGCGGAAATTAGTCTGTTAAATGAAGCTTATAAAACAAGATTACAAAGAGGTAGGAGCTATCTCATCAGGATGGCTTAAAACCCATTCATTCCTGTGAGTCAGAAGAAATACTGTCCTTTACAAATGATCTTATTTCTTTAAGTAGCCTAAGCATTGTACCTTTTGATGTGATCAGGATATATGGCAAGTATAAAAGTATTTAGAATCTTACTCATTAGAATACTGAAATCATCTGTCAGCAGGATTGACAAGGTCTTAGACAAAGCATTTTGCCTGGCACACAACCTGTACTAAGATTTTCCTGTGGCTATAATGTAGCGCACCTGACAGATGTTTGAGTCGTTTTACACAGCAGGAGATACCCATAAACACCAAGGACTGGCATTCAATATGATAGGGACTATTTTTCTTTTGTCTTCTTGAAGTTATATGGTCTATAATCAACAAAGGGTTTAGGCATTGCTAGCTAAAACACAAGGTTTTGTTTCATTTATATGCAGCATGTCTCTGACTTATAAAGCTTGCCAAAAATATCTCAAGAGCTCTGAGGCTTTTTGATGCCTGTAAAAAGTATTTGACATGTTTTTTTTTATGATGGGAACTGTGTTAGAAAAGAAAAACCTCAAATCTATTATTATTTATGAAGTAAATGTCAGAAACAACTATTATTTTTGAAATAGTTACTTAAATATGTAATGGGATTTTTAAATTTATGTTATTTTAATTTAAAATGGTTATGATTAAATAGAATAATTTCAAGGACACTATTCTAAATTCCCAATGTCAAGGGTTCTGAATCATGATAGAAACATAAACCATCAACAGTCTAAAACACTCTATTTTGTATATCCTAAGGGATATATCTGAATATTAACACTGTTCTATTTGTTTAGAATGAACCATAACAATTTAAAATGTGGCTCTATTAAATTTCTTTTAAGCTCAAGTTTTCCATGCAATAAATACTGATTGGTAAAAATACTCTCTGATAAATTTTAGTTATGTCCTTTCAGAAACAGTAACAAGAAGGACATAAAACTTTCAAAGTAGCATCTAATTACATTTACAATTACAAAATCAAAATTTCCTATAGGCTACTTAATGGGACTTACAGAAATACCTTAAATAAAGGACTGCCACAATTGAACCATGGTGCCCCTGAATTATTGTGCCCCTGGCATATTGTACCTTTGGCTCTTATTTTACAAGTTGTTTTGTAAGCATAGATTTTTAGAAAAGCTTTGTTTAGTTTTGTTTTTCTTATGTCATGGCCTTTTAGTTTGCTTTAGGGTTCAGTTATTTGGTGAATATGGTTATATGCACAGATGCAGAAACTACTTCATTTTAGAAACAGATGTAGTATAGAATTTATATGCCAAGGTAAGTCTGTAAGAAGAAAATGAAAATGATTTTGAAGTAGAATAGTTCTCCTTTGGAAATAAAAGATAATGTGAGATAAAGAAGTGAGAGAAAGTGAGAATTTCTTTTATTATTATTTATGAGAAGAAAGATACAAAGAAAGATGGTAAGGTAAGGTTACAGTGGAAGGATAGTCACCCATAGGCAGAGGAAAGACTGAGCGCATGGCTGCTGTTTTTTTTTTT
>PVKC010024905.1:0-16669 GCA_004027635.1 Crocidura indochinensis | reverse complement strand
TCCTTCTTCTTCTTCTTCTTCTTCTTCTTCTTCTTCTTCTTCTTCTTCTTCTTCTTCTTCTTCTTCTTCTTCTTCTTCTTCTTCTTCTTCTTCTTCCTCTTCTTCTTCTTCCTCTTCTTCTTCTCCTGAGAAGGAGGGCCACAGAGCATGAGTCAGCAGGAGTGTTGGTTGTGTTTTTTACCAGGGGACTAGATGTGAGGCTGAGAGTGTGTCCTTTGATTCCCAGGTACTTGATATTTTTAAATAATATTTTAAGTGGGATTGTTAACCGTAATCCAGGGGTATCAAATTCAATTTACCTGCAGGCGGCAGGAGGCAAAGTTGGGGTGATTCTTGAGTGCAAAGTCAGTAGTAAGCCTTGAACATTGTGGGGTGTGACCCAAACAACTAAAACAAAACAAAACAAAACAAAAAATATTCCTCTAGGGCAGGGCCACAAAATATATGAAGGACAGTTTGCAGTCCGTGGGCCGCAAGTTTGAGATCCCTGCAATCTCTTTCCCCTCTACTTCATTATTTGTATACTATACAAATATACTGTACTATAGAGGAATACTACTGTCTTTTGTGTACTGACTTTGTAGCCAGATACTTTGCTTAATGGTTAATTGTTTCTAGAAATTTTACTGTAAACTCTGGGGTTTTTATTGTAGATCATCATACCATCTGCAAAAAAGAGATAGTTTGAGTTCCTCTTTCCCTATTTGAATTTTGTGATTCTCTTCTCTTGTCTGAATACTATTCTTAGGACTTGTAAAACTATATTTAATAAGAAAGGAGAGAGTGGACAGGCAGCCTTATCTAGTTCCTGACCTTAGTGAAATGCTTTCAGCTTTTAGCATTAATTATAATGTTGGCTGTGTTTTTTTTTTTTTTATAGATAGATGTAACTACCTTGAGGAAGGTTCCTTCCAGTCCTATTTTGCTGAGTGTTTTCATCATAAATTGGTATTGGATTTTGTCAAATGCCTTCTCTTCATCGATTGATATAATCATATTTTTTTGCTTTCTTGTTGTTGATGGTGTATGATGTTGATTGATTAGCGTATATTGAACCATCCTTGTATCCCTCGGATGAAACCCACTTGGTCATGGTATATATTTTCAAGATTATGTAAGCAGTGTAAAATAATTAAACAGATATGCGGCTATCATATCATGAAGATACTATGAAGTATATAAAAATGTAAGGTGCATTTTTTTTTGCCAATGTAGGATGACTGAAAGAAGTCTACAATATTTTGCCATATAAGTTTGGTCTTTAAGAATCTGAAAAGGTGCTAGTGATTATCAAATTGTGACTTTGGTTGTAGAGAGGAAATGGATATAGTAAGGTATCAAAGATGCTGGAGAAAATAGAAGAGGAGGGAATTCTTTAAATGCAATCTAGGAATGTCAGTAAAAATAATTAGAATATAAAATAGCAGATTATTCATAATATTTCACTGATTTTGTGACATACTTAAACAGTGTTCAGAATGTACTCTGAATGTTCTCAGAGATCATTCATGATGATGTTGAACAAGGCACCATAAACTATCTGAATTTTTATCAGTTCTATATGAAGTAGGAACCTTAAACTCTGCACTTTTCAGTTCTGAACATTTGTTTTCTAAAGTTGATATAAATGAAGATAAAATTATCGGAACAGTTAGGTTTATTGTAGATATAGAAGTTGAGATATTTTGAAGTAAGAAGAAGAGATATAGAAACATTATAGAAAGAAAGCATGAAATAATGAATTATATAAAGCAGAAGAAAATTATAAAAGTTCTATAATAAAAATGTAATAATGTTTTATTCTTTAAAACACACAGGAAAATACAGGTCATTGATTAGGTGATAAAATAGGGAAATACTGATGGAAGAGATTTTAAGTAAAAGAAAGTTATACATTTAATTTTTGGATTTTTTTTCTTTTGGAGTAAAATTTGGGAAATGAAATAAATAAAATCCAAAATTAAGGTAGCATATAGAAGATAGAGAAGTAGGAGATACAACTTGGCTTGCAAATTTTAAGTATTTATGTTTGATAGTTTTAATTTAGTATTGATGTATCAAGAAGTACTTCTAATAAAACATGCACATATACATGTATCAAAACATAGAGAACCATCGTCTAAGATTGTATGTATATAAAAATTGCTTATATGTCACCAAATTCTCTTACATTTATATCTTCACTTAAAGAGAGAAAGATAAAATAATTTATAAGGAGAAAAATTTTGAAAGAAGTTCAAGAACAGTTTGGAAAAACTGTTATCATGAGGAAAAAGGCAGCATGATGTTGCAATGCTGCTGTTTTTCAGTAATTTTAAATCTTTTAAGACTGATGGTATGCAATTGCCTAGTTGCACTCTGACAAATATTACAAAACTTTCCCAGGTTCATATAACTGTGTAAAGCTATGGTAGATCTCAATGCAGTTGGAATATTGCTATATTTCTTCCAAACATAACCATTATATACAAGAATCTAGAACAAAAACATCTCACAAAGTCAAATAAATGGGTTGGAGGACTCTGCAATAGGAATGTATTAGGTTGTTTTTCACATTTGACCTTAATTATAAACATATTTCTATTTTTTAATAGTAGTTGATCTGCTTCTCATCCTTCAAGGGATGAAAAAATACTGATTTCCTTTAAAAATATGAATCATATACTCATTCTTATAAGGAATCCATTGGGATGCCATAAAGAATAAAGAAAGAATAAAGCAATTAAAATTAGCAACTCAATTATGAAATGATATACTTGAAGTTAGGACTTAAATCAACAGCCTTGGCATGGGCCTTTATTTTCTCAAACAAAAATTTGCCTTTTTAGTGCCACTAAATAATAAATAGTAATGCCTTAAATGGAAGTCTAAGTTTGGTTTTATCTGCCTTTTCTCAAATATAAAGGAGTTTATGACATCTTTATCTGGTGTATTTTATGGGTAGCTAAGAGTTCAGTTCTGTGACATACTAAGTACACAATTCTGCAATATGAGAGTAATCCAGGCAAGATTAAGAGAACAGTCTTTCTTAATATTTTTGTTTGTAATCACTGCATTGCCTACATAGCCCTCTTCTGTATATGATTGAATTAGTGAGTCACATATAATGAAATATCTTACTTCTCTTAAAAAAGCTTCTGTGTGTTTTCTATTAGTTGTATTCCTGCAACTGAAACAATTTTTCTGGAGTTTGCTCAATGCCATGTTTATAACACTACATAATATGCATAATATAGTGGTCTTATTCATATGCAACTATGGCCTTTCATAAAAATTTGGGATATTCCCCTAAAAATCCCATTTTAATATGCATTACCACAGAACCTTCTTTCTTGTCAGCTTAAGGTCTTATTAAAAGTAGACTATAAGAACCATTTTTATTTACTGATTTTTTCATAAATTATTGCTTGCACAAGAACACTAAATACATTTTTATAAATGTTAAAATGAAAAAAATCTTGGATAATATACAGTAAAATAACGTAGACACTGTGGTAATAGAAATGCAATTCAATATATCACATTGGTGGTCAATTATTCTCAAATCTTGAGGTAAACCATAGAGGCATGTCCTTTGGTGCCTTTTGGTGCTCTACTCTATTAAGGCAATTCCAGCCATACTGAAGAGACCATGTGATACCATGGATTGAATCAATGACTTACTCATGAAAAGTATGCTCTTATATATGTGCCACGATATTTAAAATATATTTAGTCATATTAAATTAACTGTTTACATGAAATGATATACTTTCAAATTGACATTTATGTATATGTAATTAATCATATGCATAGAAGTAAATATAAATAACTATAGTTGTTGGATCATACTTCACATCATGCTTTTCTTTGTTATTAAAATGTTTAAGAAGATCTACCAAGGATGAAGGATACCACAGAGGGTAGGATGTTTGCTAGGATGCAGCCAACCTGGATTCATTCTTCAGCATCTCATATGGTTCCTTGAGACTATTCTGAACATGGAGCAAGGCTAACCCCTGACCACTGCCAAGTTTGACACACTTCAATTCCCCCCCAAAAAAGGAAAAAATATGCTAAGGCAATATATCAAGTTCCTCCAATAACCATTGTTGATCTAAAGGTAGCCCTGACAATATGGGAAGGATATCTTGTAATAGTCATTACTACAAACTGAGCTAGAACTAAGGCTTTGTTTTCTAGCTCAGTATCACTTTCTATATAATACCTCTAAATTATGTTCCTAGTATAGTGGTTTTGAATTTTTTTAATTGCAACAAATCATTTAACAATAAACCATTTTAAAACATAATATATGGGCTAGAGTGATAGTGCAGTGGTAGGATGTTTGCCTTGAATGAGTCTGATCCAGGATGGACCTCAGTTTGATTTTTGGCGTCCCATATGGTCCCATAAGCCAGGAGCGATTTCTGAGCACATACCCTGAAATAATTCCTGAGTGTCACTGTGTGATTCTAGATAAAAACAAAACAAAACAAAACAAAAACAACAACAAAAAACACCACCAACAATGATATAATTAATGTGTCACACTCATTGCTGGATTAAAAAAAGAAAACAAAAGGTAATATAGAAGCAGTCAATTGTACCACCAACTACCATGAATACTCTTTAGAAAAGATGCTAGGGACTGTTGTCCATTTTGCTATAATTTCCAATTTTTAACTCAACTCAGACTTAGACTACTTCAAAAAACTTCAATAAACTCTGAACTTCCCTTGACTTCAAGGCTTTAGTATAGCTTGATATTGTCAAATAACCGATAAAATTATCAGTAAAATATCTATATCTATAAATTCATGAATAGAATAAACTTTTGGGTGCCATTTACCCTAGTAAATTGGAATGAGGATGAGAAACATAATTTAAATTCATGTGAAGTGTTTTATCTAATAATAAAACTGGAACTAGATAGCATTTTCTTGAAATGTAATATAGAGACTGTAAAATGAGCAGAAGGATTTTAGGCACTTATTTTGCAGCAGGCTGAACCTGGATTGGTACTAAGCACCACGTTTAGTCCCCTATGCATTGCCAGGATTGAATCTTAAAGACAACAGCAGGTTCTAAGTACTTCTGGGTGTGACTTTATTCTCTGTCTTCATGAAAAAAATTAAAACATGACATTTTTCATTTTCTACCACATATAAAATAACATTGTATCATCTATTCCATTTACTTTCATTATTTTATAAAATGTATAATAATTGATACAGTGGATATATTTGCTTCTTTTCATGTTTATTTCAAGCCACCCTGGACATCAGTTGTAGCAGCAAGTAGGTCATGCTCTCCATAACATATACCACATAGAAACTGAAGAAACTGTTAATTAATGTTTTCCATTTTAAATGGGAAGTTTAAATGATGATTGCATTAATCATTCAAGATTTAAAATATATAAATATCTTTAGAGAGAAAGGATAACATGTGTTTCTTTTCTTTCGTTTTTGTTACCCAATATCTATAAAAGATTTGTCAGATCATTTGAAGAAATAATAGAGCAAAAATTTCAATTTAAAATGGTAATAGAGGTAATGCCAGAGCAATAGTGCAGCAGTAGGGCATTTGCCTTGCACACAGCTGTTCCAGAATTGACTTTGGTTTGATCCCCAGTGTTCCACACAGTCCCCCAACCCAGGAGCAATTTCTGAGTGCATAGCCAAGAATAACCCCTGGACGTCACTGTATGGGGCTCACCCCCCCCCCAAAACCAAAAAACTAAAAACAACAACAGCAACAAATATGATATAGACTAAGAGACAGCAAATTGGAGTAGTGGAGAGGATATTGGGATATAGAAAGATAAATGAATACACAAGGGATGAAATGTGTTACATTTACTTCTAAAAATATAAAGTTGAACTCTTCCTTAATCATTCTATGTTGAAAACGTTACTGTAAAATAATAAATAAAGACATTAGTAGAAAGGGGAATCATACTACAGTATCTATAATGAACATGATGACCACCTTTCAGCACCTTTTAGAAACTGTAAAGAACAACAACAACAAAAAGAAACTGTAAAGAACAACATGCAAAAAAATTTCTCACCACAACTATGTGATATTTGTTTCTGGAATGCAATGTTAGCTTACTGTTAAAACAATTCACACAGCTAGTCACAATTGGACAACAGAGGATAGCATGTCCTTTCTGAAGAAAAAAATTTTTTGACAAAATCTAATGCCAACTTTGTTATACAGTTTAGAAAAATATGAAGAAAACACAATTCCATGAAATGTTTAAGGAAATCTAAAACAAGACTCCAATTTCCAAGACACTTGGTATATTTAAACTTCCATTAATAAAAATATATTTTACACTTTCCTTAGTCATTATCTCAATGAAGTCATGATTAATATAAAAATTATATGAAAAATAAAAAGCTATATAGATTAGGACCAAAGTTATCTCTCTCTTTTTAAGAGATTAAATAAATGTCTATGTAAATGTTCCAAGTAGTAAGTTATATAAGTTTAGTATAAAAATAAGTCATTTTTTGTAGATTACAAAAGAATAAAATGTAAACTTTGAATTAAATGTAAGATTTTTATTAATATTAGAGAAAAAAGAAAGGAAGGAAGTTTTGTATAAAATAAGAGAAGAAAAATAGTAGGTATAAATATAACTAAATATATATTAAGTTTTATAAATATTAAACTTTAACATTTTATTTATAGAAATCAACAGTCTGTGATTTATGTAGAAATAGTGCATATTCTTCATTAAAACATATTTATTAGATATTCAGAATTTGAGCTTTAGAAGCAATATTATCAAAACGATATACTGTAAAGTTATTTTTGTACATCACAAAATAAATTGAAAGATAATATGGGAAGGCTAAAGGAATCTTTTTTCTTTGTATTGTATCTAATGAGCTCAGAACTCATGCAGACTCTTATATGCCTTTAAAAATGCATGAATATAAATACATGAGATTCTATACAAGACAAAACTATATATCTAGTAAAAGTATCCATGTCTAGAAGTGATCACTGAGGTGCAAATATATGTGTATTGAATACATGGGTTACATTCAGGAGATAAAACTACTCAGTATTAATCCCTAAGGTTTACTACTCGCATTTTTCAGATTATATAATAGTGTAGCACTTGAAATTTAATGAAATCTATCAATAGTGATCTGGTTCCTCAACTGTAAGATGTACTCTATGTCAGATTGTAAAAAGAAATTCCATTTCATTGTACATATTTGTATGTATATATGTATGTATGTATATATATATGTCTAAGCTTGTCTGAATGTATTGTCTGATATGTGAATAATTTTATGTAATATATGCATAAATAACTTGGGAAAATAAGACTCCTTAAGTTAAAAGAATGATAGTGTCAGCTTAATTAGCTGGAGATATTTTACTGTTTATTCATAACTATGCTGTCTTCACATTATTCTTTCAAATCGTATCTTTTCCATAGAAACTCTCCAATTCAAACATCATCAGAAGTTCCATAAGAAATGATTTTCTATAAACCGCTCTATTTGGACATTCAGATACATTAATATAGAACTATTCTTACAGATTTGATCTTTAGTGATAGTTATATAATGATTTATTGCTCACCTGTTGCCATAGATATATATGAGCTTCCTTTAGTTCTTCTCTTAATGGTGTCTCATTTTTCTGGGCAATTTACTCAATATTTTGCCTGTGACTTCCCATGTATCTTTTTAATATTCAAAAATCTTGCCTAACATTTTCAATGATTCCCTCACCTGCTAAAATTTGATCCTTGACCCGCCTAATATTTCTGTACCATTATTATTTTGCCTAGAATAATTTCTTTTTATAAGTCATTTTACATGGTGTCTTCCTTGTTTCTCTATGCTTGAAATGCTAATTAAAAATTAACTTGATTAAAAGAGTAAAATTGCAGGCTCACCATTTCCTCATTAATTTCCCTAAACACATGACAGAACTAGAAACTCATCATAAAGCTAAATGACTTCTAAATAGCTGTAGCTAAAACAGACACATTTTTGATGGGTGGAATCAATATATCCTTATGATCCCCAGGGAAACATATAAAACAACCATTAGAAAAATAAGGTCTCCATGAAACTTGCTCTGTTTTGTCATTTTGTCTCCATTTAATCTGCAAGGTGAGAGTCGTAGCAGCTGTGTTTTGAAATCTTAAAAGCTTTGTTTCTAATTTGAAATGCCTATGGAGCATAACAGGATTTTGGAAGGAGAAATACTGCCAAAAAGATATAGACGCTGGCAGTAACTACTATAGTAAAAATATTTTAAACATTTAGTTGTCTCTTAAAATTAAAGCCAAACGTCTGTGAAAACTCATCTTCTGTGATCTACCCGTAGATCTTATATAGAAATTCCTTCAACGATTAAAGACTATAAGATGACTTTTCTTTAGGATGTCAGCAACCAGTACCATGGCTTGTCTCTCCTTCAGAACAGAAAATATGATGCTAGTTGCAAAATTTAGATTTTCATTTTATGATTAACACACTGGCATATCTCACATAATAGTGTGATAACACCATTTTTCTAACAAAAATGTTCTATTTGTGTTTTGTTTTGTTTAGAGAACATATCTGGTAGTTCTATAGGAAAATTACTGAGTTTGTGTTCTGGGATCATTCCTGGCAGGCTCTACAAATCATAAAAAATGTCACAGACCTAACTAGTCTGTTGCATACAAACCAGGAAATGTATCCACTGAAACATAGCTCCAAGCCCCTTTCTAAAAAGACTTCTTAATATGTTAGTATATTCAATTATACATCTTACTTAGGTAATGGTAAAAAAGAAAGAATTTTCCAGTATTTTATTTGGGTTCCACAATATACTTCTAAAGAATGGCCCTTATATATGTGATGTTCATTTTTATAGCATGCACCTCTTTCCTAGTAGTTTTACCTGATTTCTAGTATAATTTATCTGCTACCAAATAATTTTTCTTTCTTTTTTCTTTTTTTTTTTTTTTTTGGTTTTGGGTCACACCCAGCAACACTCAGAGATTACTCTTGGCTCTACACTCAAAAATCATTCCTGTCAGGCTCGGGAGACCATATGGGATGTCAGGATTTCAACCACCATCCTTCAGTGTGCAAGGCAAACACGCTACCTCCATGTTATCTCTCCGACCCCGTAATTATTCTTTTAATATCAAAACAATCTGTCATCATATCTGAGTTTTTTGTTTGATTTATATATTTTTTGCAACTATACATAGGCACAATTAGGGCTCAGTCTTGACATTTTGCATTGGAATAAATCCTGATGGGTTTTAGAATAGTGCTGGAAATTGAGCTTGTGTATTACCAAAAGTAAGTGCCTTTGCTGAACACTTTCTGGTCCTGGTCTCTATTTAATAAATCCTATGTCATTATGTTGTGACATAAATGATTGAGAAATGAAATAATTCTTCTAAATTAAATTCCATCTAGCCATGTTTGCTATTTTCTTGAAGTTACTTTTTCTATAGATCTCTAAAACTAAGTAATTTTTAGTTTTATTTTAAAATTCCCTCCTATATATTCTGTTTAAAGGACACAATATCCTCATAGTCAATAATCATGACAATCTAGATTTATCTCATGTCATTATAATTTTAATTCTTAGAGACTAATTGGGATTTTTTTGACTTAAAAATTTAATCCTTTCCCCAATGAAGGTATAAATTGTTCCAAGTGATTAACATGAGATTTGTTGTCAGATGGACATAATTTTAAATCCTGTCAAGATTTTTTTAACTTACATAAGCTATATAAACTTACCAAAATTCTGTTTTCTTTCAATAAAATTGAAGACTAATTCACATTGTACCAACCATTATGATAGAGTCAACTACCATAATGTTTACTGACAAAATACCTAGAATAAAAACTCAATATATGAAGTTATTTCACTCATTAAAAATTATGGTCCCCCGTGCCTGCCAGGAGCAATTTCTGAGCATGGAGCCAGGAGTAGCCCCTGAGCGCTGCTGGGTGTGACCCAAAAACCAAAAAAAAAAAAAAAAAAAAAAAAAAAAAAAAAAAAGTCTGTTTTGAGTAGATATTATCTTTTTCCTCAATATCATGGTTTGACATGAATGAATGAAATACTTTGCTATTTTTCTTTCAAAGGAGGTTTTCTTTTACATAGAGTGGCCCATGTCATTAATCTCTATCTAAATATACTTTCTAATATGTACTTATAATATAATGTCTTAATCTAGTAATCTGCTATGATAGTCCTGTCATTGTTTCCAGGTTTTGGTTTTGGCTATTGTGAGCAAATATGGAAAAAGCATAGTTAAAGTTTTTCCTTAAATTAATGTGCTTGCGGGGCCGGCACGGTGGTACTAGAGGTAAGGTGTCTGCCTTGCCAGCGCTAGCCTAGGATGGACAGGGTTCTATCACCGGGCGTCCCATATGGTCCCCAAGCCAGGAGCGACTTCTGAGCGGATAGCCAGTAGTAACCCCTGAGCGTCACAGGGTGTGGCCCAAAAACAAAAAAAAAAACAAACAAAAAAATTAGTGTGCTTGTGTTTGTTGTGTTTTCCTGTGTATAAGTATGCAGATACTTAGGACTGAAATTGCTCAGTTAGATGATCTATTTTCATTTTTCAGGGATCTGCCACTTTTTCAACAACCATACTAAGTGGCAACAGATTAATATCTCAAATACACACAAAAAAAAAAAACTCAAGAGAAGAAATAACTCAATTAGAAAAATGGCAAAAGGGCCTAGTACACTTCACCAAAAATATGTAGAGATAATAAAGGCATATAAATAATTGAATTATCATATATTAAATGAAAAATTGAACGCAAAGACCAAGATAGATCACCTCATATTTGTTAGTTTATGCTAAATCTAAAGGGTCTTTATTGGAACTGATGAAAGATCAAATGATAGTACATGTTCTTAGCATGCGGAAGGCCCTGATTTTTATCTGGATCACTCTTCTTCCAGAGTCCCATCAGGTGACACTCTGGTGGCCTCAGAGTAAATTGGAGTTTGTCCTAGGTGATCTCTGCTCTCGGCAAGCTGTAACTGGCAGATTAAAGGCATAAAATATGCAGGAAATAACCTTATTTAAAACATATTTTGGTCTTTATTTGAAATACTAATTTAGCTTGATTCTAATGATATACCCCTATAAAAAAAAAAGTCCCTAGCACAGGACTGGGATTGTTATGCCTTTAATTAAATGACTGTGAACATAACTGGCTCACTGTAATTAAGGAAGGCATCCCTCGAGTGTCATTTTCCCAAAGAGCCCTTCTCTGCCAACTGAGAGTTAAATCTTACTCAGGTACTCATATAACTTCTAAATACTATTTGTTATCAGTTATGTTTATATGTGTTTATTAACTCTATGCTGATCAGTGGCCTGATTATATTGAGCTATTTTGATAACTTTCCTGCTCTGCTGTCATTCATGGAACAAGTTGAAGAACTTGTAAGTTAAATTTCCTAGACCTTTTAATGAGTTTTATACAGTAGATATTAACATTAAAAGAAAATTAGTTACTCAGGAAGTATTTAAAGTTAGATTTGTGTGTGTGTGTGTGTGTGTGTGTGTGTGTGTGTGTGTGCTGCTTTGGAATGCTCTCAGTTCTGGATTGTCATACATTTTCTCAAATGCATGTATATATTTTAGCTAAAATTTCACCTCCAGATATATAGGTCTAGTTATCCAGAAGATATTGCCAATTAGGATAAGGTTCCAGGTAACTCAAACACATTTTAAAAAATGCTGATATACAAACCTCATATGGTATGATTAGAATCTAAAGTGTATTTTAATACAATTTATAACATTTTAGCACAAGGTCTCAGTTGTTTTAAAATGTAGAGCCCTTGGCATCTTTTTTCCAGCCACACAACCCAAAGTAGAAAACAAACATCTTTGTTTACTAAATTTCATTTTTCTTATCAAAGTATATTCTAACAATGTATGCTATTATTATGCACCAACTAACTTTTCAAGCCATGAAATCAGTTTGGATACCACCGCCCTGATATCTCTTCCCATGTATAATGGTATAGTATTTGATTTTTATCACACTAACTCCCACTTTTCAGTTTCACAAATATATGATGTTTTAGGAGAAAATATACTTATACAATATTTATATATTTTTTATTTTATTTATTTTTCTTTTTTTTGGTTTTTGGGCCACACCCGGTGATGCTCAGGAGTTACTCCTGGCTATTCGCTCAGAAGTCATTCCTGGCAGGCACGGGGGGCCATATGGGGAACCGGGGGATCGAACCGCGGTCCATCCTAGGTTAGCACAAGGCAAGGCAGGCACCTTACCCCCAGCGCCACCGCCCAGCCCCCTATACAATATTTTTACTGTGAACTATCTCAAATCTGTAAATTTGCACAAAACGTGATAATGTTTTGATTCCTTTTAGAAATGTACAGTCACCCACAGGCTCTCCTTAGCAACTTCAGTTTCTCAAGGAAGTTTGGAACTGCAGTTTTATTTAGTAAGAAAAGGATGCAAAGTATAAAACACAATAGATCCTGGTACCTTTGGGAGATGAGAATGGAGGAATTTACTTCAGCACTTTGATCAGTGAGATCAGCTACCATATAGGCAGGCATTGGTTAAGGATTGGCCTTATGCAGAGCAAGCTCCTTTGCCAGTTTTGTGTTTGGGCCCACTAAAAGCAGCATTATTTTGTAATTTACTAACATGCATGAGTCTGTTATTCTCATCTATTTTCAGAGACCAGATAAACCAGAAAGCATTTTAAATTATATGGAGCCTACTATATAATATCTGTATCTTAAACTTGCTCACATAATGCTAGTTTTCACTTCCATATAATAATTGCCACATAATAAATCTTGTTTATTATGTTGCAGACACTAGAGGATATTCTGGATGTAGAAAATATAAGGATGAGCTACTCTTTCCCTGTAAGAGGTTGCAGTCTTCCACTTGCAGTGGAAGTTCTCTACCCTTCTATACCACATTGCTCCAGAATGGTTAATACTGTAGTCTGGAATAATCCAGAGCTGAATTCTAATGTGCTCCCTCAGTTTTAACTGGGGGAGAAAGACTCTCTGGTAATTTATTTAAAGAAGGTAGTTTTTTTTTTCTTATGGAGGTTTTAAATAATCCCCTTTATCCTATTGCCTCTGAATCTTACTCTCTGAGAGATCTGTTTTTGTCACTGATGCTCTTATCTTTTATATTTCCATAGCTTGAGATGTTCAACCCCAATGGCAAAACCACATTTAATCCTTCACTGGTTCATATTTTTGAATTAATTATGTCTGGCAATTTTACCATGAAAGAATTTGAAAATCCTCCAAGATTCTAACTAATTTCACTGTATCACTCTAAGGTTTTTTTTCCAAATTTAAGTGAAACCTTTTAAAGATAAAAGTTTGCTCATGCCTTCTCCTTCTACAAAAACTATTATATAGAATCTATACTGAATGGTGATATGGAGAATCACATTGTGGACTACTCTATTTAAATTACCATAGTTTCATGCATTATGATCCACTGGCATCATAATTGCTGGAGAAATAGAGCAGATATATCATGGATACAAGACTACTGTAGTAATCTTGGCAATAGGTATCTAGTTCTTAGCAGAGCTATAATAAAAAAAAAAAAGAAATACTTATTATATTTCATTCCCCCATAGAATGCTTAACAGTTACAATATTTTTGTTCTGAGAAACTATAGTTCCATGGTAAAATACAGACATACCACTTATTATAGCACTATTATGTTTATTTTTAGAATATTTCTGTGTGTTATACAGGGAAGAAAAGTTTAAACAGCTCAAAATTGACCTGGCAATTTTTGTTTTTAATTTTTGGTTTTGTTTTGCTTTGTTTTGGGGCCATATCTGTTGACAATCAGGACTGACTCTGCTCTTAACTCAGCGATAGCTCCTGGCAGTCTCAAGGGACCAATGCCTGGGATCGAACCCAAGTTGCTGTGTGCAAGACAAGCACCCTACCTATAACTCAACCTGTACTATCACTACACTGTCATTCCAATCCTGATATAGCAATTTTTCATTCTATATTTCAATCTATTTTGGATTTCATAAATTGCTCTTAAATTTAAAACAAGTTTTGGATTTTACTGGAAAGGTATTAGTTGTAGTGTATTTAATTAATGTAATGTACTTTATTTTTGCACTACACTTAAAAGAAATTCTTCGTAACACAACCATTTAAATAAGAATAGTTAAAAATTTAAACATATTTAACTTCAAAGTTCAACATTTTTCATTCATGGAGGAGCAAAACATAAAAAGATGACACATTAAAGTATATTTTTGGTACTTAGATAAAAATGCAAGTTTATTTTAATATGTTATAGGTAAATGCATATTAATATTTTATTGATATTATAGTGTTCATTTCTTATTATTCATAGTACTGATTTATTTTTCTTTTGGGGCTACACCGGGTGATGCTCGGGGGATTACTCCTGGCTATGTGTTCAGAAATCGCTCCTGGCTTGAGGGACCATATGGAATGCCAGGGATCAAACCAAGGTCCGTCCTGAACTGGCAGCATGCAAGGCAAATATCCTACTGCTGTGCTATCACTCTGGCCCCATAGTACATTTTTTTAAATAATTGATTATTAATATTCCTTGTATAAGTGCCATATTCATACCATGTGTACCTTTATGTTTGTATTAGTTTCTTACACTATTATAAATCACAATGTTCACAAAGTTAGATTCATTATAGAGCTTCAATTATAGTGTAAAACATGTGCAGAGCAATAGTTGAATATCTTTTAATAAATCACTGTCATAAAACAAATATGAAATAGAGAATATTTAGTATACAGTATGCATACAAAATAAAATGAACTGCTATGTATAGACATTTTCTCATAATCTGCATAAAAATTATATTAACATGATTTTAAATAAATAATTATTTTTCATAATTGACCTTAAGTCTTGCAACATTATGAGTTAAACTAGCAAGATTTTTGAGAATTCTGAAGTGAAATTCAGTTGAATTTTTTGAAGCCTGAAGGTATAGAATTTTAAATTGTTCATTATGTTTGGTTTTAGTTTATTTAGTGAAGTGTGAGGTAGTTTAAGGAAAGGAGCTAAGGATGCTCCAGATTAAAAGTGCTTGGTTAAATAGCATAAGAATTTTAAACTACAGGTATATTTTGCAGAAAAGTTCTGTTTAATTATTCACTTTAAACTTTATTTCTTTGAGAATTTAGGCTTCCCGCCTTTGGCAGGAGAAGGTCAGGAAAACAAAAGTTTTGTAACCTTGTCTCTCTTTTTTTTTCTTTTTTACAAATAAAGAACCCAGAGATGTTACCCTTCCCCCAACTTCTTGCCTCTCTCACCTGGAGAGGGAGACCCGCCCATAGCAGGGAGGAGTCTGTGGTTGGTAATTTAAGAGGTTGCCTGGGGGTAGGGATGGAGAGGCTCAAAGAGAAAGACTTGTAGAGAATAGTAGGCAGGTTGGGTCCAGAGAGGCTGTTTAGTTTAGAAGCCCTGTGAGATAGAAGCACATGGCAGTTAGGGCCTTATTAATAAAACATCATGTATCCTGAAATCTGACGCTGTGGATCATTTCTTCGTCACCCTGGTACCTACAGATCTGCTGTAGGAGTTGCAGATGCCTGACCGAGCATAGAAAGGCTCCACCATCATTCTAAGACTTTATAATTAATATTTAATACAACAATATAGTTCTTTAATTACTTAATAAATATATTCAACCAAAGCCCATATCATTGTACTAATTTTCCTATTCTTATGTTTGTTTCTAAACAGTTAACTCTTTTGGAAAATTACTTTTTCTGAGATATTTGAGAAATTTCTCTTCCTGAAATTGTTCAATTTTTTAAAACTATTGTGTATTTCTATTCTGTTCTATACTGATGCCATCAAAGTATCAAGAGCACTGATGGCTAACCTTTTTGATCCTGAGTGCGCAAACTGCCACAAAAAATTTTTTTTTCCTCAGTGCCAGCACGTCAATTAAACTTAATAACAAGATTTTAGTATCTAAAAACTATAAGTTTCATAAATTTATTAATTGCAGACCTTCCCATGTGCCAGCTGCAAGGTCTTTAGGTGCCACAACTGGCATGAATGCCATAGGTCTCCATTGCTAGATCTAGACAATGTGATAAAATCATTAGAAAGTTTACGCTCTACACATAGCATTTAAGCTGAAGTAACTAGGAATTGTTGAGAGAAGCAGATAACCACTTCACATTTTATCTGTCCTAAGTACACTCAAATCATGAGAAACTATTATTTTTCAGTCTTATAAGTCACAAATTATTCATTGGTTAAATTAAAATAAATACATATGCAAATGATGATTAAGTAGATTAATAGAATAGCAGTATCTTACAAAAATCAAAAAAGAAAAGAAAGAAAGAATAAAGAAAGAAGAGAAGAAAGAAAGAAAAAAAGAAAGAAAAAGAAAGAAAGAATGAAAGGAAGAAGAAAGAGAAAGGAAAGAAGAAAGAAGAAAGAAAGAATGAAAGAAGGAAAGAAAGAAAGAAAAAGAAAGAAAGAAAGAAAGAAAGAAAAAGAAAGAAGGAAAGAAAGAAAGAAAGAAAGAAGAGGAAAGAAAGAAAGAAAGAGAGAAAGAAAGAAAGAAAGAAAGAAAGAAAGAAAGAAAGAAAGAAAGAAAGAAAGAAAGAAA
>PVKC010024904.1:0-16701 GCA_004027635.1 Crocidura indochinensis | reverse complement strand
TTTTGTTTTGTTTTGTTTTTCTTTAGAATTTGTTATTCTTTGTGATGTTAGTTTTCTATTATGAATATGCTATGATTTATTCCTGTCTTGGTAGGCATGTTTGTTCCCAGTTTTTTGCCGCTGTAACTGATGTTACAAAGCATTGTCCTGGTGCTTCTTTAATGTGCAGGTCTCTTTAATGTGGGAAACAAGCTGCTGGTGAGCCTGGACTTGCTTTTTGCAATCCGAAACCAGATCAAGCTGGGTGAAGACCCCCGCTTGTCCATCAACTCTGTCCTGAAGTCGGTGCAGGAACAGACAGGTAAAAAGTGGCCCTGTACTCCCTGGGACTTGTCAATAATAAATTTTAGCTAAAAGCATCATCTTGGGAGAACAACTATTTTGAGATAGATCTTTCCTAACTTCTATAAAAGGAGGCCTAATTCCTTTTGAGTGTTTCAAATGCCACACTAGCCATGGAGAGTGTGATTCTTTTGGACTGCCTATTGACAAAAAATTAAAAGATAAAAAGATTAAAGATTAAACTGACTGAAAACTGTGATCAGAAGTAGTCATGGTCTCCTAGCATTTTAACTTTATTCAGTACACACAGCTTCTAGATGTCTACTGCCTGTCCCAAAGCTTGTGCTGAGACCTGAGGGGCCACCTGCCTCACTATTTAGAAACCGCCACCCTCCTTCCCACCCCCATTTGTCTTATATCAATGAGTGCTTTTCCACCAAACTCTGACTTCTCTGTGCCTTCCTGCTCTGAGGACCAGTGGGTTAGAGCAAAGTTTCAGGCTCAGACTGGTCTGCAACATTCCTGCAGTATTTGAGACTGGACTCTGCCACTGCCAAGTCTGCTTAGTGAGCAAGTCTCTCTGCCTCCATTTCTCGAGGTATAGAACTCTTGGTTCTGAGGGCCCTGTGAGAAGAGGCATTCTGGATTCTGGTACAGTGTCTGTTGCTTTGAAGTGTGTAGTTTTGGATAGCTGAAACTTCCTCCATAGCTGCCTTTCGGGTTGCTGTGGGAGCCTGACTTTTGAACTGCTCAGGACTCTGAGACCTTAGGAAGAAACAGTACCGCAGATTTGCTGTTCTTGCTGGCCATTGACTCCTCACCAGTGGCTTTCTATCGTGGCTCCTTTTGCTCTTGCCTTCTCATTTCAGAGAAGACTCTGACCTCAGAAGAGTTAAACCAGCTGCAGGAACTGCTTTGTAATGGCTATTGGGCTTTCGAGTGCCTCACTATTCGCGACTACAATGACATGATCTGTGGCATTTGTGGTGTGGCCCCCAAAGTGGAAATGGCCCAGAGGAGTGAAGAGAATGTGCTGGCACTGAGAAGTGTGGAGGTAAGTGTTTCTTTGCCACCATAGGTCGATCCCAAGAAAGGGTTCTGTCACTTTAAAAGCAAAAGGTCCTCCCAATTAGAAATTACTGTGTCAATTGAGAAGCAGTTATCCTGGGCACATAAGAATCCTTGCCGGAATACTGTGGGAGTAGAAAGTTGTTAGTAGAGAGTTATTGGTTGAAGTGATATTGGCAGTTGTATTGATGACTGGCTGGACTTTCTGAACGGCATTTCTGTAAGCCCCTGCCCTGCCCTTCCAACCTCTTTTGTTCTTTGAAACCCTTTATAGAAAAAAACCCTGTTTGGCTAGAGTCATTCCTGAGCAACAGGAGAAAGACAGGTTTATTACATACACATAGGTGTCCATCCTCAATCTTAGGCAAGGTTGTCTACTTTCCTAATGCTTGTCCCCAGAGCAGATGGCTCTGGTGCTCACTGAGTGAGGCTAGTAGCTTTCTCTGCCAGTATGTGTGTGTGTGGGGGGGGGGCATAATATTCATTCAATTTGTATACTAAGTTTCAGGCACACAGGAAATGGTGATAAATAGCACATTGTTACTGTTCTAATGATGCACATGTGCTGACTTGAGAAGACAAGAAACAAATATTTTGTGTGTTATCTAACTTTACAGTGAAATAATAGCAACAGCGAAGCAGTTTTGAAGAAAAGAACAGTAGGGTAGAAAGGGGAGTTCCTGTTTTATATAGCTGGGACTTGGAGAATATTTTACTTCCTCTGTGCCATTTGTATCATTTGGATAGCTAAAGCCCCTGTAACTTCCTGGGAGGAATGTTCAGGTGAGGGAACAGCATGAGCAGCCGGGACTAGGCTTGCTAGGCATGGTCAAGGGGCTGCATGGCCAAGAAAGCCTTTGTGTTTGATTGTGAGTCAGAGAAAGTAGTGGGATGTATGAGAGTCCGAACATCAGACCAGAATGTTTATGTGAACTTGGGTCATGTGAGGGCCTCATCATACCTAAAAAGTGAAGTCACAGAGTTTTGAAGGAGTTAATCACCTGTTAGGACTTATTGTCATAACTGGAAATGTTCATACATGATAACAAACTGTGGATTCCTGTGCCAGTTCTCATAAATGTTCAACAAATAAGTGATGGTAGCAAGTTTAGGAGAAGATGTACAAAAATGGTTGCATTTGGAGCTGGAGCAGGAGCACAGTAGGTAAGGTCTTACAGACGGCTGATCCAGGTTCCGTTCTCAGCATCTCAGATGGTCCCCTGAGCCTGCCAAGGAGTGATTTCTGGGCACAAAGCCAGGAGTAAGTAACCCCTGAGTGTTGCTGGGTGTGCCCCCCCCCCAAAAAAAAAAGAAAAAATTTGTTTTTCTAGCTCATTGGGTGTGAGTTTATATCACCTTGAAAACAAAACAAGGCATTTGATACAAGAAAAACATTGAGGTCTATTGTACTCATACTGTATACCAAAGTCCCAAGTAAGATAATTAGAAAGTCAATGCAAACAGTGAAGAAAGTAATGCATCATAACTAAATTTATGTAAGGAAAGTAAGATCACCTCAGTATTTAAAAATACATTAGGGCTTTGTCAGTGTAACTCAGTGGCTGAGAGGGCCTGCCTTGTCAGTTTACTGTCATTTCCTGGTGCTGTCATTTGTGCTGCATGTAATTCTGTTCTGTTTTTTATTTTATTTTTTTTTTTTAATTTTTTTTGGTTTTTAGGTCACACCCGGCAGTACTCAGGGGTTACTCCTGGCTCCATGTTCAGAAATTGTTCCTGGGGCCGGGCGGTGGCGCTGGAGGTAAGGTCCCTGTGCTAACCTAGGACGGACCGCGGTTCGATCCCCCGGTTCCCCATATGGAGCGATTTCTGAGCGAATAGCCAGGAGTAACCCCTGAGCGTCACAGGGTGTGGCCCAAAAAACCAAGGGAAAAAAAAAAATTCCTCCTGGCAGGCACAGGGGACCATATGGGGCACTGGGATTCGAACGGATGACCTTTTGCATGAAAGGCAAACACCTTACCTCCATACTATCTCCCGGGCCCCTCTGTTTTTTATTTTTAACTGTTAATGCTTGTGTCTTTGGTTCCCCCCCCCCTTTTTGTTGTTGTTGTTGTTGTTGTTGCTGCTGCTTATTTGATTTGGGGCCACATCTGCTGGAGCTCAGGGCTTACTCTTGGCTCTTTACTCAGATCACTCCTGGCAGTGCTCCAGGCACCATATATGGTGCCAGGGATTGAACCCGACCAGTCTTATTGCAAGGCAAACCTACTTGCTGTATTGTCAGTTCAGGACACTTTTTTGTTTTGTTTTATTTGGGAGAAGAGGATAGTTATCTGGCTTTGCTCAGGACTTACTTCTGACTGTGCTCAGAGACTATTCCTAGTGGGGCTTGGGGGACCATATGTAGTGCTTGGGATCCAACCAGGTCAGTCGCTTACAAGACAAATACCCTACCCATTGTTGTACTAATGTCTTTTTATTTTTTTGTTTGTTTGTTTTGGGCCACAGCCAGCAGCATTGCTTACTCCTGGCTCTATGTTCAGAAATCACTCCTGGGAGACTTGGGGAACCATATGGGATGTGGGGAATTGAACCCAGGTCTGTCCTGGGTTGGCCATTTGCAAGACAATTGCCCCATCACCTTGCTATCTCTCCGGCCCCTGTACTAATCCTTTTAACCCCTGTTTTTATTATTATTATTATTATTATTATTATTATTATTATTATTGTTTTAATTATTATTATTATTATGCTTGATTAATTTTTGGGCCACACCCAGCGATGCTCAGGGGTTACTCCTGGCAAGGCTGGTAGACCACATGGGATGCCAGGAATTGAACTGGGTCCATCCTGGGTTGGCCGCATGCAAGGTCAATGCCATACCACTGTGCTATCCCTCTGGCCCCAGACCCCTGTGTTTTGTATACAGCGTTATGCTGTACATTCCCTGTAATTACGTATCACATATGAGTGAAACTTACTTTTCTCTGCATTTATTCTTTGATTTACTTTACTTAATATCTCTGGTTTGTTCAAGGTGTAGCAGAAAGCTTTCCTCTTTTCTTGGAGCTGAGTAGAATTCCATTATGTATATGTACTGTAACTTTCCTATCCAAGTTTTGGGGCTACTTGTGTTGTTGTCAGGTATTAACTATTGTAAATAGTGCTGCGGTAAATATGGGTGTTTATGTCTTCAAAATGCTTTTATATTCTTGTAATAGATGCCGAAGAGTGAAATCACTAGATCTGTAGTTGTTATGTTTTTACTTTTTTGTTTTGTTTTGTTTTGTTTTGGGGGGGGGCCACACTCGGTGACGCTCAGGGCTTGCTCCTGGCTTGGGGGACCATATGGGAAACCAGGGGATCGAACCACGGTCCGTCCTAGGCTAGCGCAGGCAAGGCAGGCACCTTACCTCCAGCGCCACCGCCCGGCCCCCATGTTTTTACTTTTTGGGGGAAACTTCCCTACTATTATTTCCCATTGAGGCTGATCCCGACACAGTTCCACCAGCAGTAAATGAGTATTTTCATTGTATCTGGACTTTGTGGAACAACCTATTCTCACTGGTGTAAGTGATATTTCATTTTTGTTTTAATTTGAGTTTTGTTTATAATAAGTGAAGTTATTCACTTTCATACACCTATTGAGGTATGTCCAATTTGTCAACCATGTTGTCATGGGGAGCTCTGCTACCATATTGACTGTGATCCTAGTGCCACAAATAGTTTCCAACAGCACTGTAGACTCTTGTGAGTGAGCATCATATATACATGATGCAATTATCCCCGAACATCATCAAATTATGGGCAAGCTCCATGGCCAGGAAGTGGGACCTCTAGTGAACATGAACGTGACATCTGAGAAGTGCATGAGCACCACAACTAAGGAGTGAGACCCCTGGCAGTACATCAACCATATGAGCACCACCATTATGTCTGCCCCAGCTGAATTACCAGCTGGCATGCCCAGGTTTCCCACTTGTTAACCACAGCAGTGAAGGGAGGGGTGAGGAGCAGAAATGCATTAATGTAACTTACTGCTAAACAATTGTGCAAAGAAAAATCGATGATTATTTCATTAGATGTAAAGAGATTTACATAGTTTCAACATCTGTTTATAATAAAACTTAACACCAGGGGAATAAGTATCTTTACCTGGCCCGGGACTTTACCTTTTTAACCCATAAAGTAATGAACCCTCCCATCTTCATGCTGGAGCTTAGTGTGTTCTTGTGAGATGCATATCTTCTGCCTATGGCTTTCATGTGCCTTACCTCCCCCTAAAGACCAGGACTAGACCCAAAGGCAGTCTCAGGGACACAGCCTTCCCCTGTTCCTCACTGGGAGGTGTATCATGCTGGCAAAAGGTATTCAAATTCTTGGACTAGCCACTGAGTTAGGGATATTAATTTCTGTTTGAAGGCCAGAAGCATATAGCTAGACATAAGAATCAGCATAGGCCAGGGCTATATCACAGAAGTATTTATTTCGGAGGTGAGGCAATTTATTTATCTGGTCCTCATCTGAAATACTTTACTTTCCAGACAGGACCTGTAGCTGACTTTAAGGGCCAGACAAGCCCATGCTTTGTCCCCAAGCATTACTGGGTATGGCACCCTTCTTTTTTGCTTTTGTATGTTATCTCAAAGACTATTTCCAGGCCCAATAAAATCTGCTGATCTAGTGGGCAGAATAGTTGAACAGCTTTGCACACAGCTGACTCTGGTTTGGTCCCTGACACCCTAAGCCTCACTAGGAGTGATTCCTGCGCACAAAGCCAAAAATAAGCCCTGAGCATTGCCACGTGTGGCCCAAAAGTGAACAGAAAAAACCAATCTGCTCATCTGATGATAGCATGAGTAAAGAGCTGTAGTTCATTGTGCTCTAATAGTTCAAATATTTCTAATATTTACTAACTTCCTGGCCTTTGAAGTGCTTTATTTTCTCTGTGGCTTCATGCTCACCCCAGCTGTGTGTAACTGACTGTATTCTAAATTGTTTCACACCTTGTTCTTGGGTCCTTCTTGACATTAACAATGGGTAAATGGGTTATCAATGGGTTTTCACTTCATGACATTGAGACTAAAGGCATCTTCAAGGAGTAACAGCACTCTCCAAACAAGTGGAAGTACAGATAAACAGATGGGACTATATTAAGCTGAGAAATTTCTGCCCCTCAAAGGAAATAGTGCCTAGGATACAAGAGCCACTCACTAAATGGGAGAAATTATTCTCCCAATACCCATCAGATAAGGGGCTAATATCCAAAATATACAAGACACTGACAGAACTTTATAAGAAAAAAATATATAATTCCATCAACAAATAGGGAGAAGAAATGAACAGATACTTTGTCAAAGAAGAAATACAAATGGCCAAAAGACACATGAAAAAAATGCTCCACATCACTAATCATCAGGGAAATGTAAATCAAAGCAACTATGAGATACCATCTCATGACACACAGAGATTGATGCACATCACAAGAATGAGAACAAGCAGTGCTGGCGGGGATGTGGAGAGAAAGGAACTCTTATTCACTGTTAGGGGGAATGCAATCTTGTTCGGCTTTTATGGAAAATGATACAGAGATTCCTCAAAAAAAACTGGAAATTGAGTTTCCATATGATCCAGCTATACCATTCCTAGGGATATACCCTAGGAACACAAAAATACAATTCAAAAATCCCTTCCTCAGACCTGTAATTATTGCAGCACTAATTACAATAACCAGACTCTGGAAACAACCAAGATGCCCTTCAACAGGTGAATGGCTAAAGAAACTGTGGTACATATACACAATTGAATACTATGCAGCCGTCAGGAGAGATGAAGTCATGAGATTTTCCTATACATGAATGTACATGGAATCTACTATACTGAGTGAGATAAGTCAGAGGGAGGGAGAGAGAGAGAAACACACACAGAATAGTCTCACTCATCTATGGGTTTAAAAAAAAAGGTAACGAAATTATTGTAATAATCCCAGAGACAATAGAGAGCTTCACAAAGTGAAGCTCTTGCTGGTAGTCTGGAACCCACTAGAAGCACTCAACTGAGAAATTTTTTTAATGTGCTGTTATTCCTGTTTTCTTTTGCTGTTGTCACTGCTGCTACTGGAGGCTGAGCACATTTGGTCATAATATGCCAGAGATCACACCCTTGTTTTCAGTGCTAAAGGCCATACTGCCTTAACCACACTTAGCATGTGGACAGTGCCAGAGGTCCAGGTCATGGTCCCCTCCATACAAGGCAGCTCTGTATTTCTAAGCTTCCTAGGTCAGGGTCACCAGGAATCTTTTTATTATTATTATTAGTTCAGTTTTGGCTTTGGGCTATACTTATGCTCAGAGCTTACTCCTGACTTTATATGTTCTCAAGGATCACTTCTGGTGATGCTCAGGGGATTGACCCAAGTCAGTCAAGTGTGATGCACATGTATTAATCCCTGTCTTACCTCTTTGACCCCAGAAATCTTTATAATTTATTTATTTTCAGTTTCAAGCTCTCCTCAGAGCTTTGTCTTGTTGGTTTTCAGGGGACTATATAAGGGTGCTGGTGATTGAACCTGGGATGGCTGCATACAAGACAAGAATCCTACCAAGTGTAGGATCTCTCTGATCCTGCCAGGGATCTTTTTTACTGTGTACGTGTATGATGCCTGGCAGAGTAAAAACAGAGGTATGCTTGAGTATTCATACAGATTAAAGTCAAATGCAGCCCTCAGCCCTAAGTAATATATGAATCCCACGGGATAATGAAATGAATGCAATAAGGGCCCCATAAGAGGATATGCAGGAAGGAAAATGGAATGATAAAATGCTAGCTTGATGCCTGTGCCAGCTATATAAATGTTGCATGAGGCATAGTTGTTGGGAGAAGGGGATGTGAAGGATGACTGGGGACTTGGAAGCTGGGTGAAATGTCAGTAAAAAGGATTCTGATGATTCCTGCCAGATAGTGATAGCAGGTAAGGACTTGGGCTTTGGATTTCAAGCTTTGCTTATATTCTTGTTCTATTCCATCTTCAGTAGTTTTGCATTGGTCCACTTATAGGTAGTAGAAGTAAGAGTTGGCACACAGCAGAGAACTGCAGTCTCTCAAGGGTTTTCCTGTCGTCGGGTGTGGAAAGTGGCTGAATAAAGGGATAGAGTAGGCTTAGGTGGGAACTGCTTGGATCTGGGAGTGCTTACATATGTGGCCAAAGAGCAGTGGGAACTAAGTAAGGTGTTCAGCTCAGGGATATCTGGTAGTGCGGCATTTAGATGTTTTTTTTCCCTACTGGGCCTCAACTGCCCTGGGTTTAGAGAAAGCAGATTCTGTTGTTGTTCTCCTGGATTCTGCAGTTTGAACCCTTCTATTCTGGCCCTTTAGTTCACCTGGCCTGAATTCTTGAGCTCCAGTGAGGTGAATGTAGAGGACTTCTGGGCCACAATGGAGACAGAGGCAATCGAGCAGGTGGCCTTTCCCACCAGCATCCCCATCACCAAATTTGATGCATCTGTTATTGCCCCCTTCTTTCCACCTCTCATGAGAGGAGCTGTGGTCATCAACACAGAGAGAGACAAAGACCCAGATATGCAGCCAGCACCAGGTAAGGCTCCATCTCAGAGGGTTGAAAGGGCTTTGCATGATATGGCCACACAAGCAGGGGAGGAATTTTCTGGAATAAGAGCAGCAGCCTTTGACAAAGTATCTTAGACATGAAGATCATGGGATTTTGAAGAGTTGCCTATCAGATTGTTAAGACCAACTGACTTGTCAGCTTTCTAGGGTACACTGCACTGACCCCTGGAACTCTTCCAAAGGAACCTCCAACTCTGGCCCCAGAGATTGCTGTGGATGAGCAGAGGGGAGACCTGTGTTTCCCAGGTGGCTTTGCAGGTGCTCTGTTTGTTACAGGAGGAGGAATCCTGCTGAGAACTGAGCCACTTGACAGCTTAAAGTGTAATCTCAGCGCTTCACCCCAGACCCCATCACCCCTACTCCCCTCCTTGCAGAGGCCCTGGTGCCTGCTAGGTGATTACAGACATCAAGTGAGATTGATCTTCTTTTGCTTTTACTTTTCTTGTAGTAAGAAATAGATTCTTTTTTTTTTTTGGCCACACCCGGCGGTGCTCAGGGGTTCCTCCTGGCTGTCTGCTCAGACATAGCTCCTGGCAGGCACGGGGGACCATATGGGACACTGGGATTCGAACCAACCACCGTTGGTCCTGGATCGGCTGCTTGCAAGGCAAACGCCGCTGTGCTATCTCTGCAGGCCCCAAGAAATAGATTCTGATACCTATATAAATCTGCAATGTGTGTATATCTAACTAAGACAAAGCTTCCAGGGAATAGCACTTTTTCATGCCAAATATAGTATGCTTTTTAAGAACTTCATGGGAGGCCAGAACGATAGTACAGAGTACTAGATAATAAGACCCTTGCCTTGCATTTAGCCAGCCTGGTTTAATTCCTGTCACTGCATATAGTCCCCTGAGCACAGAACCAGGAGGCCAGAGCACCTTTGGTTGTAGCTCAACTCTATCTCCTTCCCAAAAGAACTTAATGATTTATGTCTCAAGGTTCTTAAATGGTGCTTCCTCACCCTGCTAACTTAGATTCTGCCCTCTGTTGCTTCAAAGCCCAGGAATTGTTTTCATAAGGTCCCATATACATTATGATTAGATGAGCTCAGGAGCTTGGCACATAGATACTCTCAGAGGAGAGCTATTGCTTCTTTTGTTTCTTAGTTCTGATCAGCTGAGATCTGGCTTCTGAAGACTGATCATCTAGGATTTTTTTGTTGTTGTTTTTTATGGTTCTCTGTTGCTCACCTTGTAATGTTTTAGGACAGAGAGATGGGTCTGAGCCTTCAAAAGTCATCATTCCTGCCCTTAGCGCCCTTTCCCTATCCCCAGGACTCTGTCCACACCCTCTGAGCAGGAGGGAGCACAGGGCTGGCAGCTATGCCCAGCCGGCCCCAGTACCACATCATTTGCAGGTGATGGCAGTGCTTTGGTGCGGATGCTACAGGAGGGTAGCTGCAGGCTGGAGGAGATTGGCTCCTACGACAAAGAGGACCTGCAGCATCTGTTGCGTCAGTGCGCCATTCCCTTTGGGGCAGAAGACTCCAAGGTGAGAGGCAGTGCCACAGCATATTTGAGAGGATATGGGGAGGAGCTGGTTGAACAGGACGGGGCAGGGGTTGGGAGGCCAGGAGAGTGCTGTGCCTCAGGAGTTTCTCTGTAGTAATGGGTGATCTTGGACCCTGACTTCAGGAATCTTTGCTGTCCCGTTTGCCAGGTGGAGCTCACCCAGGTCTTACCCTTGGCATAGTGTCTGCTCAGCTCTGAGAGGACAGTCATCCTGCACCCAGATAGGGTGTCAGCACATGCGCTTTAGCTGTGTGGTGATTCATTTCCTCCCACTGAGAGACCATTCGGTGTTGTACTGCCTTTCTGAAAGGAGAGATTTGGGCTTCCAGTATGACAGCTTGTGTTTGGTGCTTTCCTTCCCTCTGTCCCTGGATCAGGTGGGGCTGGCAAGTCTTGAAGCTGACTCTAAACTGACTGATGGTTGATTCTTTTGCTTTGGATAGAGAAGTAGGGGTTGCCTGGGGGCTTCTGTACCAGGTCTGTTCTTATCATTTGACCTAATTTGGTTGATCTCCTTCTGCTCCAGGACCAGCTCTGTTTCTCCCTGCTGGCCCTCTACAAATCTGTCCAGAATGGAGCTCGAGCCAGACAGCCCCCAGCCCACCTCACGGGGGGTAAGATCTACAAGGTGTGCCCCCATCAGGTAAGAGGGCAGCCAGGGGAGCCTAGGTTGGATCATCCATGCCAGGTTACCTGCACAGGGTCCACTCCCTTGGCCAGTCAATCTGGGTGCTGGCATGCAGATCCCTGGTAGTGTGTAGGTCAGGAGTACCCTTTTATGCAGTAGAGAGTCATCAGCCCTGCTCTTCCCAGATGTTAGTGAGGAAATATAATCCCTACTGCTGCTGTAATGACTGAGGAATGGTCCTCTGACAACAGTGAGGAGTCAGGAGAGGAAAATCCAGTTGCAGGAAGAGTGGCTATGGTCATGTAAATCAAGAGGGGCAGCTTGAATTGTCTTCTGGGGTTCAGAGAGGTCCCACTGAGGAGCCTTGACAGGGGAGCAAAGCCTGTGTCCGGTCTTGGCTCTGGACAAACTGAGCTACGTGAGACAGGAAAGCATCAGCAAAGCCTGTACAGATGCCGTCCTGACCTAAACACAGACTATATGGGACAAGGCTCCCACCCTATGGGCTCAGGAGCCTGAGCACTGCAGGCTGCAGCAGAGCTGAGGGCAGGAGTCCTAGGAAGAGCATTCTGGGCCCAGGGCTGCCTGCATGCGGCATGTTCATTAGCCTGACTAGAATTCTCCTCTGGGCCCACAGGACTGGTCGTGGTGGGCCTGCATCAGGGACGAGTGTCAGGACCTTCCATTGGTAACCTGCTCTTTGCCTCTTGTGTGAGGTGGGCGCCAGAAGTACCGAGTGCCAATGTTTGCTTCCGTTTTTCTCTCGGGGCACAATGAATGGTTGCCTTTGCTTAGCCAGAAGCAGGAAGGGGAGCGAAGTGTCGGTAAGGCTCTGGCTGCCCACCATGCAGTGCCTCATCCCGGGCCATCCTCATCTCTCCAGGTGGTGTGTGGCTCCAAGTACCTCGTGCGGGGCGAGAGCGCCTTGGACCATGTGGATCTGCTCGCCTCCTCACGCCACTGGCCCCCCATCTATGTGGTAGACATGGCCACACCCGTGGCCCTGTGTGCTGATCTTTGCTACCCAGAACTGACGAACCAGATGTGGGGAAGGAATCAGGGCTGCTTTTCTAGCCCCACAGAGCCGCCTGTGGTGAGTTCCAAGGAATAGCAGGTCAGCCTTATCCCGTATCCCACAACATGACTCTGCTGCTTGGAAAGGTCTCTGGAAACTTTAACATCCCTTTCTCCTCTTCTCTTTTGCCTTGATGCCCTGGAACCAGCATTTACCATGAGGTCCTAACATGTCACAGCTGTGTGCCTCTGGGGTCCCCAATATAGACCCCTTGGAGTCAGGGGGACTCCCTTGCAGATAGGCCTAAGAATCTGCCACCTTAGTGAAGTCACTTTGCACACTGCCATCTTCCTGACCTGGCCTGACTAGCTGAGCTTTAGCCGAGACTGCCATACATCTACCAGCCCGTATGTCAGTGGCTTAGACAGAGACCTGGGCAACCTGCTAACTTTCTGGGAAGGTCAGTGGAGTGACCAGTGTTTGAAAACACATTGCAGGGTCGGCTTTACTGGGGGCACTGTCCTCTGAGGCACACTGGGAAGAAGAGACAGTGCTGGCATCACTTTGGTCCTCATTTCTCTGGCTGTAGAACAGTACTGGGATTGCAGAGAGAGCTGAGCCTCTGTGGGAGGGACTCCTTCAAGTGTCCCTGGGCGCAGTGGTGGTTTGCATACGGCATCCACTCTGTCCCCACTTGTGAAGACAGGGCATTTGTCACAGGAGACTTTGTTCCTGGTGATATGTTCCTGAACAGTCGGGTGGGCTGCTCAGCCTCCCTCCCCCTATTGCACTATTACACAGCTGCTTCCTTGGTTTCAAAAGGATTGCTTCTCTCTCCTAGAACGTGTCCTGCCCAGAGCTCTTGGACCAGCACTATGCTGTGGATATGACAGATGCAGAGCACTCTGTCCAGCATCCAGTCACCAAGACTGCTGCCCGGCGCATTGTGCACGTGGGTACCCAGCCCAGCCCTGAGGATCCCAGTGCTGGACACCATTCCTTGACCTTGTGCCCTGAGCTGGCTCCTTATGCAACCATCCTGGCCTCAATGGCGGACAGCAAGCCTAACAATGTCCGCCAGAGGCCCATTGCCTTTGACAATGCCACCCACTATTACCTCTACAATCGCCTCATGGACTTCCTCACCAGCCGTGAGATCGTCAATCGGCAGATTCACGACATTGTGCAGAGCTGCCAGCCGGGTGAGGTGGTCATCCGAGACACCCTGTACCGCCTTGGGGTGGCTCAGATTAAGGCAGAGGCTGAGGAGGAGGGGGCAGGAGAGGAGGCGCCGGCAGTGGGCCAGCTTGTCTCTCTGAAGCCATAGTGAGGCCTCCTTGCAGGATCTCTGAAGCTGGGACTGACCAAAGAGCTTCCATCTCTTGAACACACGGGGCCTCTCCCGGGTTGGGACAGGTACCAGGTCCCTCCTTCTTAGGACACGTGAGCATGGGACCTCCGTGGCATGTTTGCAGATGGAAGGGGAGTCTGGGGTTCCTGGCTGACTGCAGGGTTCCAGCAGGGCCACAGTGGGAAAGGGCACTGGAGTCTCCCAGGGAGCCAGCCCTCTCCAGCCCCTGCAGCCACTTGTCCCTTAGTCTGCTGCCTTTGGCCTAGGGCTGAGGTCCCTTTGGCTCAGAGGGAGAGATGTGGTCTCTCTCCTGCTTCTCCTAAAGGCTTTGGGGTAGCTGACTACCCCAGACTACACTACTCCAAACTACATAGGTAGTTTCCTTACCCTGTGCCCTCCACCAGAGTGTCCCCTGCCCTTTCCTCGACCACTGCTGCTGCACCTGCACCTCTGGCCCTGAGCCTTAAGGCCTGTGCTTGCCTGGTGGCAGGAGGAAACATTCCCTTCTGTGAAGGGGAAGCAGATGGGGCAGGAAGGAAATAGTGGGACAGCTCAGTGTCCAGGAAATGGATGTCATTTAATTTATTATAGAGGAGTGAAGTCGTTGGCTTTCTCCTCCCTCCTCCCCAGATGAAAATAAAGTTTATTAAAGGATCTGTGGAGTCACGTGGTGTGCTGGACAGTGTGGTTGTATAGTGGAGGCGGAGGCGCAAAGAACTGGAGGCTGGCTCTGTTAATGCTGTTAGTTTAATGCTAACTCCCATAGTGGGACTGTTAGTCATTGGGGTGCATGTGCAGTGTGACCAGCCACATGGTCCCCTGCCTTTCGGCTCAAAGTGCTGGGGGGATGAGATAGCCACCCCAGCTCATTACAGCAATGGGAGGCCCAAACAGGTGAGTTTAGTAAGACAATGGGGGCACAAACCAAGAGGAGCCCAGCACAGACATTTCTAGAACCTATCTGGTCCCTGTGCTGAGCCCCATTTTCAGTGGAAGGCAACTCTGGGACTTCACACAATCCATCCTCTTTCCATGGGGATGCGAGGAACATGAGCAAAAGGCTGAGTGTATGTGCGTGTTGGAGGGGAAATTTCTTGAGCAGTGAGAACCTGAGATACTGGGAGTGGAAACCGGGACTTAGCCCCAGCTCCTGACTGGCAGTGATGGCCCAGAATCTAGAGGACTCCCCTCTGGCTACCGTGAGTCCCGTGTTCCTGAGTTTCAGGTCTGGATCAGACTGTTGATGACCGTCCTCCCCATGGCACCTGTCCATGAGGAGCCTGGAGGGGAAAGGCAGTGCCGTGACATCCCTTCAACAGAATTGGTAGTTGTTGGGCTGCAGCAGGGGCTGGACATTGTCACCCGGCTCACAGCAGGCCAAGTGCTCGCTGGAGCTCTCCTCCTCCGGCTCACTGCTGCTGCTGCTACTACCACCAGCCAGGTTGGTGTAGTCCTAAGGGGGAGAAGCCCAGCAATGGGCAGAATGGACGATGTAACCAGCAGGCCCAGCTGGCCTTTTGTTAGCCACACAGACCAGGGCGAACTCACCTGTGCTCTGGTGCTCGCTTGGGCCTGCATCTGCAGGAGGGAGCAGATGTGCTGGAAGGTGGGTCTGCGGGTGGGTTCCAGGGCCCAGCAAGCCTGCATGATGCTGTACCTGTGACAGTGACAGGGTGGAGGCCATTGTGAGTATGGGCTATGCCCAGTCCTGCCTAAGCGCCCTGCTGTCTGTGTAATAAGGGTGGGTAGCTGAGTACCAGCCAGGCTTCCCCATAGCTAAGGGTGTCAAACAGCCCGGAACCCCAAGTCAAAGACCAGATGGCCAAGATGGATGGACAAGGGAACCCGCCTTGGGGCCACTGTGGTCACCATTGGCAAGAACCAAGGCAACAGCCCAACTAGGAGCCCTTTTCTCCCATGACATCCAAGAAGCCTGTGGACACCCGGGCTCCCTCCAAGGTTGCTTGGATAGCCCAGCATGGGGAAGCTTTGGACCAGGCCACTTTGGACTAGGGAAACATAGAGCCCCTGTGTGAGTGGGCCTTTCACTTACACATTCTTTGGGGCGAACACAGGCTGGGCCATTTGGTACCCATCTTTCACCAGCTTATAGAACTTGCGGTCCACCAGGATGCCTGGATAGGGATTCAACCCTGCAAAAGCCACAGTCACAGAGGAGCTTAGGCTCCAAGCTCACCTTCCCCTCACCCCTATACCACTCTGGAAACAGGTATGCCGTTTGTCCTGCTAAAAGAAACAGGCACCCAGCACCCAGGCCTCGCCTTGCAATTCACCTCAGACAGCCTATGTGGCTGACAGTACATTTCAGGACTTGGTCCCTGTTCCCATGCCCAGCACACCCAAAACTAGCTGAAGCTGTCTTTGGGCTATGGACAGGTGGGAAAACCAAAAGGAAGGCTGTTAACCAGATAGCAGAGAAGGACTACTCAGCCCACTTCCTCTACTACCAGCACCTGGGCACAAGCTGCACTGGGCTCACCAAGTGAAAAGATTTCCCACAGGAGGATGCCGTAGGACCACACGTCACTCTGCACAGTGTACACACAGTCAAAGATGCTCTCGGGCGCCATCCACTTCACAGGCAGGCGGGCCTGTCAAAGCAACCCCTTAGTGACCTTGGGCCTGATACTCTTCCCCGACCCTGACAAGCGCACCTTTTCCTGTACTCACATTGCCTTTGACAATGTAGTTGGAGTCGTTCATGATGTCCCTAGCCAGGCCGAAGTCCCCAATTTTGGCCACATGCCCATTGGTGAGCAGCACATTTCGGGCTGCCACATCCCGGTGGATGCACTGTGGGGTGAAGATGTGGTCACATAGGTACAGGAACTGTAGACAGCACCCAGCACCTTGGGGGCCTCAGGGAGGTGTGGGTTTAATTTTGGCCCCAGACTAACCCATCCCTACCGTTTTCTTCTCTGGGGTCACTCCAGTCTCATGCAAAGTATGCCCTTAGGTTTTGGGCCCTGTCTCAGTCCCTCCTGTCCCTGCCTCATACCAGGGTCCAGGAACCAAGCAAGTGCCATGAACCTACTTGAAAGCTGGCAGCCCTCTGGCCCTGGGCATTTGTGGCCAATAGCTGTTGGGCTAGGAACTAGCAGCATAGTCTGGTGCTAAGTAGACTGCTATTGCCAGCACAATCCGCTGTGTCCGGCTCTACCTTGAGGATGCACTGCTGTAGTGCAGGACACAAAACTGGAAGTCACAAGGCAGAATCATCACTCAGCTCTGGATG
>PVKC010024903.1:0-16694 GCA_004027635.1 Crocidura indochinensis | reverse complement strand
TCCTAATATAACAATAACAAGACATATAGTAATCCAAAGGGCAAAAGAGAGGGGGAGGGAGAGAGTTAGACTCTTTTTTTATTTTTTTTTGTTTGTTTTTGGGTCACACCCGGCAGTGCTCAGGGGTTACTCCTGGCTCCATGCTCAGAAATTGCTCCTGGCAGGCACGGGGGACCATATGGGGCACCGGGATTCGAACCGATGACCTTTTGCATGAAAGGCAAACGCCTTACCTCCATGCTATCTCCCGGGCCCCGTATAATTATTTTTCATTCTTTTACTCTGAGCCTGTGTCTATCTTGAAATTCAAAGTGTGTTTCCTTCAGGCAGTAGAGTGGCTGTGTTTTGTTACTGATCCAACCCACTATTCTGTGCCTCTTGATGGAAGAGTTTAGTCCATTGACATTTAAGGAAACTATTTACGGAAATGACTGGTGTGCCATTATATTGTGTAGGGTTGTTGCTATTATAATTGAATATTTGGTTTATATAATTGATCTTTCAGTAGTTCATTTAGAGTCGGTTTGGTTAGTGTTAATGTTGTGAGTTCTTTTTTGTGTGAGAATGTTTTTATTTCTTCCTCCCGTATAAATTAGAGGTTTGCTGAGTAGTAGAATCTAGGTTGAAAGTTTTTTTTTTCATTCAGTAATTTGAATATGTCATTTCACTCTTTTCTTGCCTGGATTATTTCAAATGGGAGTTCTGGTTTGATTCTTATGTTCTTTCCTTTATGCTTAAGGTTTTTTTTCATCTCTCTTACTGCTTTAAAGAGTCTAGGGGCCCGGGAGATAGCATGGAGGTAAGGCGTTAGCCTTTCATGCAAAAGGTCATCAGTTCGAATCCCGGTGCCCCATATGGTCCCCCGTGCCTGCCAGGAGCAATTTCTGAGCATGGAGCCAGGAGTAACCCCTGAGCACTGCCGGGTGTGACCCAAAAACAAACAAAAAAAAATAAAAAAAGAGTCTAACTCTCTCCCTCCCCCTCTCTTTTGCCCTTTGGATTACTATATGTCTTGTTATTGTTATATTAGGATTTATTTTGTTTGACACTCTTTTTGTCTCTTGTATTTGTACATTAGTCTCTTTCCAGAGAGTGGGAAATTTCTCTGTTATTATCTCACTCATTATTCTTTCAGTTGCCCTTTTCCTATTTTTCTAGTATTCCTATAATTTGGAGATTATTTCTTTTGTCTTTTTAAATTAAGTGCCTTACATCTTATTATATTGATTTTTGCATCTTCTTTATTTACTTCTTTATCAATGCTGGCTTGTAATTTGTCTTCAAGTTCACCTATGTAATTCTCCACATGTATAATTCTGCTACTATGGCTTGCTAACATGTTTTTAAGTTACTTCAGTTCCACTTGTATAAATTCCCTCACCTATTAAACTAGTTCTTCTTTGAGTTGGTTGAATAGTTAATATATAGATTGTTTAATTTAAAAGGCTAGTGATTTCTTGCTTTTTGTTGCTAAAACATTAAGTGTTAATTTTAAGTCTTAATCTATAAGGCTTAAGTGTTTTGGTGGACTTGGAAATTTGCCAGCGGTTCTCTCTACATCCATAATTACAGTTGTCTTACTTAGTTTCCTCACTGTTCTTTGTAGTTAGTGGGTTGTAATGCTGGAGTTTCAGGTTGTTTAAGAAAGTGATCTATTGGGGCCCGGGAGATAGCATGGAGGTAAGGCGTTTGCCTTTCATGCAAAAGGTCATCGGTTCGAATCCCGGTGCCCCATATGGTCCCCCGTGCCTGCCAGGAGCAATTTCTGAGCATGGAGCCAGGAGTAACCCCTGAGCGCTGCCAGGTGTGACCCCCCCAAGAAAAGTGATCTATTGAATTGATTGTATAAAAGGTGGCTAGAGCTATATTTTCTTTAGAGTTTATTTTCCTAAACACATGAGGTTATCTAAGTGTGATTAGCAAATACTGCCAACTAATTCATTGGTTTGTTCAACTGAGGTTTGAGTTGCATATTTTCTAAGAGAAAGAAGCACCAGGTCCAATTTGCCTGGAAAGATTTGATATAAGCTGAAATGTTTTCATGAGGATGTGAGTGCACTCATGCAGTTTGGGAAGAGAAAGGTTGATGGGAGGAACCAGAAGGTTTCTTTCTTTGCAAACTTGAGATGGGGCTAGAGGCAGCAGGGAGTTCCAGAGTGGTGGTGGGATGCAGAAGCAACTTCCATTTGTTTTTTGTTTAGAAATTTTAGGTCTATATGCATAGTAACTAATGAACTGTAGTTTTAAGATAAATTTGTCTGTCTGGGGCCGGGCGGTGGCACTGGAGATAAGGTGCCTGCGCTAACCTAGGACGGACCGCGGTTCGATCCCCCGGTTCCCCATATGGTCCCCCGTGCCTGCCAGGAGCGACTTCTGAGCGAATATCCAGGAGTAACCCCTGAGTGTCACCGGGTGTGGCCCAAAAACCAAAAAAAAAAAAAGATAAATTTGTCTGGTTTTAGAATTAGAGTATTATATTTGGATGTAGCTAGTAGTGCTGCAATGGTGAGAGGGAGGTGATAGTGGGTGGTGGTCATGTGAATCATGAGTGATACTAGGAATGTATTTTACAACCTGAGTTCTCTTCCCAGCTCAAAAGGTGTGTTTTAACATGACATTTTCTGACTTTGCCCTGAACTCAATTTTAAACTATGTCACCCTTGAAAGAGTATACTGTTGTCAAGCTCTACTATTTGTTGGTACATTTTTCATTTAATTTATTATGTCCTGGACAATAAATTGCTTTGCAGTTTGATCTAATTCATGGAATTTGTGATGATTTTGGAGCCTATTTTCTGATTTCATGAGAGTTAATCAAATTCTCTCTCCCATGTTCTTCCTGGTCAGCAAGTTGGCCTATAATTTAGCTTTCTCTTGGAGCCGATGACTCTTTCTATCTGGAATAGAGCCCCCATGAATGAAACAGGAGGTATGAACCCCCAACCTATCAGCAGCACTGAATGTGTGCTTTGGTTTAATTTCTACAGCTTGGAGTTGGAAGAAATTGTTGACCAAGAATAATAGTCAATGATATAGGGAGTAAAGGTGAATAGTGAGAGTTTATTTTCAGTGTCAATGATGAGGACAGATCTGAAAAAGGAGTTCTAGGGATCAAGTGCTGATTAACTACACTTCCATCTGGAGCTAGATTACAGCTTATATCAATTTTGAAAGGTAGCAGAGGTCAATAAAAAGTTATTAATATAACAAAGCCTTTGTTTCAGAAGCAGGTCTCTGTTAATCTAACATCTGTGTGTGAACAAGAGTACATTATTTGCTTTTAAGGGATTTCTGTGGTTGGATTTAATCTATGCGTATGAAATGCTTCTCTTCTTAAAAAAGCATCTTTACCCTCAAAGGATGCCCTTTTTTTTGTATACGTTTGGTCAAAATATTCTGTACTTAAAAACCTTCAGTAAAAGAACTTGAATTTGTATTTGCTACATAAACAAGCACTGGCAATTCACAGTACTTGGTAAAAGGTCCAGATGTGAAAGGCTTATAAAATCAGTAAATAACATTTGAAAAGACTCTTACATCACAAATTCAAGATAGGACTGCTCAATAAAATCCTATAGCATTTCCTCTATATTTTCTAAATGTTTTACTTTTTATTGAGACCATTGTGAATTACAAGTCCTTCAAAGTTGAATTTCAAGCATATAATGACAGTGAATTAGGGTCATTCCCACCACCATTGTTGACTTCCCTCTACCAGAGTTCCCAGCATGCACCCCATACCTCCATCCTTAGCCCCCTGGTCTATCAGTGTAAGAGGTTCATTTTGTGTTTAGCTTGTTATAGTTTGGGTATCTTGGTTCTATTGTCATTGACTTTGGTTTGGCTTGGGTATTAAAATCTGACATTTTTTTTCCATTCAATGCTCCTGAGACCACTTGGCCCCTGGGTCCCATCCACTTTTTTTTTCCCCTAAATCCTTTTTTAAACTTGTATCAATTTATTTGCTTATGGACCCATTTATTCACTCAGTATTTATTATAAAAACAACCTTTCTGGGGCCAGAGTGATAGCACAGTGGTAGGGCGTTTGCCTTGCACATGGCTGACCCAGGACAGACCTTGGTTTGATCCCCCGGCATCCGATATGGTCCCCCTGAGCCAGGAGCGATATCTGAGCCTATCGCCAGGAGCGCTCCCTGAGCGTCACCAGGTGTGACCCCCCTCCCAAATAAATAGCCTTTCTGAAGAGATGTTCATTTGAGAGGGATCTCCCAGGTGAAGCTTAAGAGTCCAGTGGGTCCCACCTGTGAGTCTCAGCTAACTAGATCAGAACTTGTGGGGCTTCATCGGTGAAGTTTAGGGGATATTCCTGGCTCTGAATTCAGGGACCACTCCTAGTGATACTCAGAGGACCATATGGGTTGTTGGGGTTTGAATCTGGGTAAATATATGCAAAACATGTGCCCTGCCCACTGTACTGTCTCTCAGCTCCTAGACCAGAGCTTTAATTCAAGGGTTTGAGAATGTAATGCTGATTGTATTCTGCCATGCTGAAGATTACTTACGTCACCCCAGAAGTGTTGGGGGCCTCTATGGGAAGACCTGGTGATGTGTAGGGACTATGTTGCTGGGAACGGAACCCAGGTCAGGTATATGTACCCCAACTGCCGTACTATTTATTTTCTTGCCTCAATCAATTTTAATTTTAAGATAATGCCTGGTCCAAATTTTTGAATTACTTTACACTCTGGAATATGCACTGGTGAATTTGCATCCTTCTGGTGGGTGGGAAATAGGGGCTTGAAGTAGGGATGGAATGAAATTTGCAGGTCAGCATCATAGCCAATAATGCTTTTACCTTATGGCTGGCTTGAAAACCTCTTCCTTTTTGTGTCCAAGGACATAAATTTTTTTACCCAACAAAATTAATTCGAATGGCTTGCCTTTCTAGTGACACTATGTCCTCATTTTCCATGGTTTTTCTAACAAATTACCAGAAGCTTGACAGATGAAAACAAATTGGTTTTATTTTCACAGCTCTGTAGGCAAAGTATGGGAGCAGGATCTCCACTGAGCCCAAATATGGCCAGGGCGACGTTTTAGCAGGATTTAGGACAGTCACTCATAGAATCTTTCAGCTGTGGGTAATGGCTAATTTCTTTGGCAGCAGCATCAAGTCTCTGCCTCTTGCCAGTACTACTTCCTCCCTTCTGAAACTCTCCCACTCTTAAGGGCACTGTGATCCCATTCAAGGCAATTTAGGTATTCCAGAATATTCTACCTCAGTGTTCTACCTTTTCACCCACGGAGAAGCAGTAAAAACCAGGGTGACTGAGCTTTTTACCCCTGTGAACTGCCATCAGTCAGTGGACCAAAGGTTGAAGACCACTGCTCTATTTCAAGAGCTCTATCTAACTTAATCACATACATTAATCTTAATCCACTTTTATTTTGTCTTTTAGGTCACACCTGTGTTCAGGGCTTACTCCTGTCTCTGTGTTTCTGGTATTACTACTGGTGGGGCTTGAGAGACCATATGATGTATCAGGGATGGAAATAGGGATGATCTCATGCAATGATACCCACTATACTATTCCTGTGGCTCCTCCCAAGAAAATATTTGGTTTTCAGGGATTAGGACCTGATATTTATGGGAAAGCCATTATTCTTCTCACAGTCTGTCCTTGATCTACTCTCTCTTGTATGCTTTAAAGAAATGCTATCCTCTGCTCACTTGCAGTTACATTCAGAATCAATTAAAAAAAAAACCCAAACAACCCAATTCTCATCATTACAATCATCTAAAATCACATATGGGTGAGAATTTTGATCCAGCTTGAGTCTAAGTTCCTTTCCATCTGTTGACCTTTGAAACCAGAGACAAAGTTATCTGTTCTCCAAATCTGATGGCAAACCCACTGTCCAAAAAAACTAGTCATTCCCATTTGAAAATGAAAGGAAGAAAGGGGTTTTTAATCCCCAGAATTTAAAAGCTCAGTAAAATTCAATTGGTTCCAGACCTGGGGATATACCCTGTGCTTACCTGAAACTTTATCTCACTCTTCTCATAGCTGCGCTCCATAGTTCCAGTCTCCATGGAAAGTTCCAGGACTCCACAGCTCCATGCTTGGAGTGAGCCATAGTTTCTTTCTAAAAGTGTTGTACATGTTTGAATTGCCTTAGTTTTATCAGCCTGTAGAATTTTCAGAGTCTGTCCACCTTCTGTCATTTTGTCCTGTCCCTCTTAGTCCAAGCAAGCAGTGTAGATGTTGGTACATTATCCTAAGTGCCTTGTGGATATCCAGCTGAAAGCACTGGGATTCATTCTATTAGCCAAGTAGGTAGTACCAATTTTCTGGTTCCTTATGAGAGTAAGTGAATATGTAAATCAGATGCCCAAATTCACAAGCAAAATCTTTAGAGTCTTTCATTTCTGGATTCTGGAAGCTATTCACAGATGTACAATAGTCAGATAAATATTTAATTAAGATAAAATATTAGAGGGCCCGGGAGATAGCATGGAGGTAAGGCGTTTGCCTTTCATGCAAAAGGTCATCAGTTCGAATCCCGGTGTCCCATATGGTCCCCTGTGCTGCCAGGAGCAATTTCTGAGCATGAAGCCAGGAGTAACCCCTGAGCACTGCCGGGTGTGACCCAAAAACCAAAAAAAAAAAAAAAAAAGATAAAATATTAGCTGAAACTTGGTAGAGGTATCTCTGTTGGGGATCCCTTTATTCTAGTTCTTTATTTTGGAGGGCCACACTTGGCAAAAACTTAGGAATTATTCCTGGCTCTGTGCTTAGAAATCGCTCTTCATAATCTTGGGAGACCATATGGGATGCCAGGAATCGAATTCGGGTCTGTCCTGGGTCAGCTGCATGCAAGGAAAACCCCCTGCTGTGCTATCACTCTGGCCCCATCTTTTTACTCTAGTTCTAATGTTATCCCAAGCTTGGTGGCCACTTGAAGCCAGTAACCAATTATCTCTGGATGGATTCCTGGTGTCAGGGGAGTTCGAATGAGTCTTTTTCTGAAACATTTTCTGTGAGTGCTATTATTTACCTGCCTGATGGAATTTTGCAATGGACTTGCTTTTATTTTGCTCAATTCATAACCCCACTGATGTTTGTGAGGTATCTGATCACAGGGATTGAGCACAGGGCATTATTTATGCAAGGCATGTGCTCTATCACTTGAGCCCCAGCCCTACCCCAATTCTGGGAATTCTTTTGTACTATACATTTATCAAACACATTGTTACTGCCCTGGGCCTTTCCTCAGAGCAATTCCTAACAGCCAACCTCCTAATTTTAGCATCTTTTTCAGAATGGGTAGGTTGAACATTTTCCAAATCATTAGGTGCTGATTTTTTTTGCCTATGAGTTTTTTTCTTTAATTTATCTCTCTGTCTTCACATGCTACTATATATAAGCAGTAAGAACAGCCACCAAAATCAAAACCAAAATCAAGCTGCCCCTTTGACACTTTGCTTAGACTTCCTTTCAGATCAAGATTCCAATTCATTGCTTTTAAGATCTGCTTTCCAAACTCTAAAAAACACAGTTCAGCCATGTTTCCTGATGTTATACAAGGATTGTCTTTCCTCCAGTTCTCAACTATGCCTCATTTACTTCTGAGATTTCACTAAAAGTATTTTTTAATGTTCATCCTCCCACCAACACTGTGACATGCATAGACTCTACAACACACAGGCTTTCTCTCTGAACCCCCCATAGGGATAGTATTTAACATCTGTATTATTATTAATATATTATTATGTCTGTTCAACTTAGGCTTAGATTTCTCAATATGCTTCTCATATTTCTCCCAGACTTACCCAATTCCAAAGCCACTTGCACATTTTTAGGCATTTATTGCAGTAACATCTCACTTCTCAGTGCCAAAATCTGCATTAGCTTCTTGTGGCTATTTAAAAGAAAAGAAAACAACATACCACAAACTTAGGTGGTTTAAAATAATAGAAATATAGCCTCTACAGAGCACCATGGAGTTCCCTTTGGAAGGTTCTAGAAGTAGAACTTTCTCCGACTTTATCCCTTTTCCTCTCCTCCTGCCCTCCTTTGACATCACTAAAGTAGTTGCTGTGATTTTGTATCTTTAGATTTGCAAGCTATAACTGTTTTTTGTATCACAGATGTTTATTTCTTCAAATTTGTTATTTATCATGAATGGCGGAAATAAAAAGTATAATTGAGTCTCCTCCTCATCATCATTATCAGCATCATCATTATCATTGTGTAAATGATTTGAAGAGAGAACTCATTGGATGAATATTATTGCTTCTCATTTTCAACCAGTCATAAGTTGCCACTGATAAAGACAGCAGTCGAGAAAATGCTCAAGTTCTGTTATATAATATAACATGCCTATTCAGTACTATACCAATTATTATTTTATAGGTTTTGTGTTTGTTCTGTTTTATTGGGATCTAGGGCTGGGCCACCAGTGGTACTCAGCGTAACTCATGTTTTTGTTCTCAGGAACCATGCCTGGAAGTGCCTGTGTGGTGCCAGGGATTGAATTGAGGTTTTGCAAGGCCTTAAGCCTTCCAATATCTACACAGAATCTTATTGTTTATTTTAACATTTCTGCTTTATATTTTTGATCATGGCTTACCTTTGAGTGATATATGTCATGACTTTAGACCTTAGCAACAATAGTCTGGGGCTTTCACAGCAAAGGTTCTCTGGGTGGTATTCACTTCTGTTTTTTTTTTTTGTGTGTGTGTGTGTGTGTGTGTGTGTGTGTGTGGTTTTTGGGTCACACCTGGCAGCGCTCAGGGGCCACTCCTGGCTCCATGCTCAGAAATTGCCCCTGGCAGGCACGGGGGACCATATGGGGCACCAGGATTCGAACCGATGACCTTTTGCATGAAAGGCAAACGCCCTACCTCCATGCTATCTCCTGGGCCCTCACTTCTGTTTTAAGATATTTATTTAATAACTGATTTTGATATGCCTTGTCTCAATTGTGCTGTGCCTTGGGGTTGTTGTCTTCATGTTTCTGTGTTTGTGTTTTCTTGCAATTCCTGGGACTTGGTTTAAAGTTTTTCTTTGCTTCAAGCATTATTTCTTAGACTATTCTTTACCTCCTTCTTCAGAGTTAACACTTACACATCTCTGAGACTTTAAAAAAATTATCTCGGTGTTGGTGTGGTGGCGCAAGTGGTAAGGTGTCTGCCTTGTACATGCTAGCCTAGGGTGGACTGCTGTTCGATCTCCTGGCATTTCGTATGGTCCCCCAAGCTAGGTACTATTTCTGAGTGTGTAGCCAGGAGTAACCCCTGAGATTCACCAGATGTTACTGAAAAACAAACAAAAAAATTATCTCTCAGGTCCTTGATAGTCTTTTTTTTTTATCTGTATTCCTACTTCTTTTTTGCTTCATTTTGGATGGTTTCTATTGTTACGACTTCTTTCAAGTCCTCCAACTCCTCCGTCTCCAATGTTCAATTTACTATTCATTTCATACAGTGAAGTTTTGCATCTTACAATATTGTAGTATTTATTTATAGAATTATAAATTTGGGCACTTGTTATATTTTCCACATCTCAAATTACTTTGAACTTTTTGTTTTGGAAAATAAGAGGACAGAACTGGAGGCAATTAAGCAGATATTAGTTCAAGATAAGGAGATAGTTTCCATGAAAGAAACCTCAAGCAGGAATGGGCTGTTTTGAGGTGTGCTGGGTTCCCTTTAAAGAGAGATTGGCAGAGAATAGAGACCTGATAAGCAGAAAGACTGGAGTCTTACTTGAATGTTTAAAATAGGGTCAGCCTGAGGTTCCCCTGAGTTATGTTCTCTAGGCATGATATTTCCGAGGTAAATCTTGACAGTATGGCAAATCTCTCCCATCCCTTGATCATGGGTATGGATTCTTTTCCTGTGATCTGAAGTGTTGTCTCAGCATTTCCACATCTGCCACCCACTCAGATATAGTAGTCCTACTAACCACTAGGAGTTCTGTCTACACTTTATACCCTGACATGCTGGTGATATGGTCCACTGTCACAGAGACAGAAGGTGAGACTCAAGGTCAAACACCAGCCAAGGCCAGCAGCACTTCGAGGTATGCCCAGACAATGTAAGAGCCCCACTATGTCCACTCCTAATTTTGTCTCATCATCTAGACCTGAGAGAGATGCAGGGTGATGTTGGGTATGGTGATCCCATGTAGGTGTTCCTCAGAGCACTCTTAGTTGGTTCAGTAGAAATCAGGGCTCAGCACACATGAACCTCTATGTTATTGGAGGAGTCTGGAACCAGAGAGAAGCATTTCATGTGTACTAGGCCAGGGAATGAGTGGCAGTGTGACAATTTCTGACCTACCAGGGCTCATATGAAGGACACACAGAGCCAGACCAGGTCAAGTGAGGGGACTCCTTCCCACAGAATGGTGGAACCAATTTAAGGAGACAATATGGTAGGAAGAGGGCAAGAGTATGAGTTCTGGAACCTCATTGTTTAGCCTGTCCAAGGAGACTAGGGCAGTGGTGTCCGCTGTACACAGTAGCCTGGGAATCCCATGCATTCAATGTTCCTGCTTTGTTGGTTCCATCTGTCTCAGAGCCAGGCTTTGCGGGCCTCACAAAAGAATTGGGGCTAGAGTTTGGGACTAAGCCCTTTTCCAAGATCTGTCCTACTTCCACATCTGCCCTTCAGGTCAGCAGTGACCTCTACCCAGAGCTGTGTGCTGCTGTCCTGGCCATGACCCTCTGCCCACTCCAGGTCCCTACCTATGAGCCACACTAGCTCAGCCCTGTGCTATCTAATGGCTCTGAAGAGAGAAGAAGCCCTTTTATAGGACCCCACATGGCATGACCAGAGCCTTCCTGGTGACACTACTACAGTGTCCCCAGGTCTGACTTAGGAGGAGGTTCTGACCAGGCATTTCTGGTTACAGGCTGTAGAGTCCCCACTTACCCCACCTGTGCCTCTCCCAATCTCTGCAAGAAACCGAGTCCCAGCTTGAGTGGTCCAAACAGGAGGCATCCCTGGGCAACCACAGAGGGAATATTTTTAGGCTCTGTTGTGTTTTTCAAAATAAAATATTTTTAGACCAAATTCATTCTGAGTGGAAACATGTTGCTTCCAGCTAATTATACAATTAATCAGCATGGTTGGGGATGGAGTGGGCGGGTAAGAGAGGAGCAGGCACTGCCACTCTGCTCCCAGGAGGGCTGCATGCAGGAAGCAGGAAGGCTACTGCAACAGAAGTCAGAAGCCACTGGGGTTCAGGTACCTGTCATCTTCTTCCTCGGCCAGTCCTGTTGGCTGCAGAAACCCTGAAAGAATGTGTAGAGAGTACAATTGAGGTGAGGGCTGCTTACTTCTGGGACAAGGAGCACTTGGCCAAGGTGGGACCATGCTGAAGTCACAAGTCCAGGAGTCGGCCTGCTCCATGACCCCATTGGGTCCCATGGTACAGAGGCTTGAGTACCAGTGCTTGCGCCTCCTGAGAGCTCCAGGCACTCTGACATCAGGCTCTGTGGGGTCATAGCAGTTCAAAGTTCAAAGCAGTTCCGAGTCAGCCCTGCTGTTGAGCTTGTTTGTGATGGATGGAATGCCTGTTTCTGCCTCATCACCTCCCTCCATGTCTCTTTACATCTAAAAATCAACTGAGGTACTTGTGTTTTGAGCTCCAGAAAAAAAAAGAAAGTAACCAGAGACCCATCTGAGTGTCTCAGTGAGAGCAGAGATATCACATCCCTTGGGGTTTCTTTTCTTACCTCCCTGGACCCTGCCATGGTGATTCTCATATGGGCTAGAGGCCAAGGGCTAATGCTTCTTCTTCAACCACACAAAGTATGGCCTTTCTTTACCATTTTTCCTCCTTGTAGCAGTGGGACAACGAGCATCCTTGGAAGGATTGAAGGCTTGGGGACTTCAAATGTCCACTCATAGCCTGGTTGTGCTGGGCTATGCAGAGACTAGGATCACCTCAAATTCCTGCTGAAACTTAGGAAAGCAGAAAGTAGGTTTCAGCCTAAGTAAGGAACTTCTCTCTGCAGACATTCTACCCTTTAATAAGCAAACAACAATGAGTAAACAAAGGGGCCTGGGATGTCACTCAGTAGCAGAGCACTTGTCTAGCATGTGGGTTGTCTGGGTTCAGTTCTGGACACTGTCAAAAAATTAAAATGCAATAAAAAGTAAAACAGACCACATGGCTTTTCTGAGTGGTTTGTTTTGGGGGCCATACCCATAACTCTCTGGTAGGTAGTGTTTGGAGAATGCAGTTATGCTGGGATTTGAATCCAGGTCCTCTGGCATCCAAGGCAAGTGCATGACCCTTGAGCCTCACCACCAGTTCCTATTATGTACCTTGAGGGGAAAGACATGCTCAGGGACAAAGTGAGTCCAGAATCCAGTTAAGTCATGCCCTGTGAGAAGCAAACCTACCCAGGCAACAATCTGCAGTCTCTTGGGCACACAGCTCTCCTGTGCCAGGTTCTGTACCTACTTTGAAGGACAGCAGCACTTTTACCTCAGTTACCTTGGTGAGGGTCACCCTCTGGTGGCTGCTGTTGTCACCTCTGGGTCTTGAGAACAGTGGTGAGACAGCTTTGCATGCAGTTGACCCAGGTTCTATTCCCAGGACCATACGGTCTTCCAAGCCCCATAAAAAATGATCCCTCAGCACAGAGACAGACGCAAGCCCTGAGCACAACCAGATATATTCTCCCTTAAGGGTCTATGTTAAGACTTTTGGCTGGGAGGGGTCAAAGAGTGGCTCAAAAGTGCTTTCTTTATAAGAAGGTGACTTGACTTTGAACCTCAGAGCTTCATGTTCCCCTGAGCACCGAGCTTGAAAGCCCTTGAATACTGCCAGGGTTGGCCCATACCCTGCAGAAAGGGGGTGCAGGATTCAGAAAGGACTGTAGTTGCAGAGACTAAAGGGTTGGAACTGGCTTGAAGATGTATCTGTTGTTCCTCTTAGGTGGGTGTAACCCCTCCTGGTTCTTTGAGGGCTGCTGGGTACTGAGGAAAGCACATCACTATGCCACCCTGATGAAAGTCCCCTGCATTCCCCCATCCCATCTCACTGTACAGAGTAATAACTCCAGCTAAAACTCCCCAAAGTCTCCTAGAGCTTCCTTCTTTGCCTTGTGTCCCTTTCCAGGACTATCTGAACTTTTTCTGGAGTAAAGCCTTTACTGTTCTTACTGTCCCTGGCTTGCATTGCTTTTTACACAAGTCACCTGGCCTGGCAGGTGTCTGCACTGTACTGTCACCTGTCAGGATGAAGTTCTCCACCGTTTGTGTGAGCAGAGAACTTGGGCCACTTTTCCTGGCTCTGAGGGCTCCTCCAGGCCCTCCTCCGAGGGCCAGTGACCCCTAGCCCCACCTGAGCTGGCCTAGCCTGGCATCGTTCCTCGCCAGCTGGAGGAGGTGGGTGAGCTTGCTGCTCACCACCCACAGTGCTGCAGCACCGGGTCCCTACAGGCTGACCCAAAATAGCCAGACTGGGAGAATGGAGCGTGACAAGGACGCGGCAGCCCAGCTGTTGGGAAGGCAAAGCTGTCACCTCCTCCCAGTGCTCAGAGTCAGCCCCAGTCTGTTTCCCAGAGAAGCCACCACAGACACCTCAACCCTCCTTGGGGATTCACAAGCACCCACACCCCCAACACTCTTGCTTTTTTGGGGGTGTTCATCACCCACCACCCAACCTCAGGGATGGAGTTCTGCCCGAGGTTGATGCCACATGGAGAAAGGGACTGAAAGCAGATGGAGGTGTCAGGGATTTTGGGGGGCTGGAGGGCCTAAGAATGAGAGTAGTATGTGGTTTCAGAGGGAGGAGTAAGCTACTACTAAGGGGTCCAGGAATGAGAAGCAAGACCCTTTTCCCAGGAAGTGAAGGTCTTGGAGGCAAAGAGGAAAGAAAGTGTGAGCTGATTTTCACTTTCATCGTTCCCACATTCCCTCTTTTCTCCTCTGATCTGTCGCTTGCTTTTTGGACCAGCAAATCCACTGTCTCCAAGAACCTTTGAGCCTCTGCCTGGTTGCTCCAGGAACCATCTTAGTCCTTACGTGTCTGCCTCAGATGGCTGAAATAGGAGAGTAGAACCCTGTTCCTGGCTTGTTGGCCTATAGAGACCAAGAAAGGTGAAGAAGACTCAGCATTGGATCAAAATCCTGATTTTTCCCCCCAGTACCATCTTCTTTTTGTTTCTTAGTTTTTTGTATTATTTAAAGGAAGCAACCATGCAGATGTTAAATTCTGCATCAGTTTTTAAATATTACTTTCTATTTCCTCAGGTTTGCTTAAATGCTAGTAAGATGCAAGACTTTCCTTTTAAGCAGTGATAGTAATTTATATTTTTACCATCTGTTATACAAGCATGCATGCGTACACAAACATACACACTACAGAGGGTTGACAAGATCTTAGGAGTGTGATTTCATAAACCCTTGGAAATGGCTGGTACATGGGTGAACTTTGTGTTTTCAGCTTTCAAGCAAACTCAAAGAAGAAACCTAAACACTAGGACATCGGATCATTTATTAAGATAGAAGTTAAATATTAATACAAAGGCACTAATGTATTAGTAGTATAAAAGTATACAGTGATTTTTTTTAACAAACAACTGTCCCAAATTCTGAAGACCTGGTTCAAACGGACAATTAAAAGTAGGAGCCTGTGCTCTCAATGTTCCAATCAGGAACATTTTTTCCTAAGAACTATTCTGTGCCCTATCAGTTGCTCCTTCAGTCATATTTGACATCAGGAAAGCAGACACAGTTTTGCTCGAATAAGTTCCCTTCCTGCACCTCATTTCTGTTGTTAGTTTTGCTCAGGTCTGTATCCCCAGCACCCTGAATAATACCTGGCACATCACAGGTGTCAACAAACAGCCCCTGTCTGAGTGATTAGATGAACAGAAAAGGATCTGACTTAGCTATAAAAAAAAAGATGTACTTAGCTGGGTGCTAAAGAGAAATGCTCGGCAGATATTAGGAGCTAATACCATTGGAAGGAAGTGGAGGGAGTAATTCATGGATGGGGTTTAGGTCTTGGCATTTAAGCAAGACCAAACTTTCCATTTCCTTGAAAGGATTCCATTGTTTAGTTAACATCTAAAAGGAAAATAAAAATCAAGAAAGAGCAATGTAAGCACTTAAAACCATGAAAGAGGATGCCAAAAGGAAGAGCCGAAGGAATTAAATGGGACTGCCCACTTTTCTTTATAAACCATGTAATCCGCTAAAAGTCAATGTATACATCTTGCTTGGATGAAATTTAAAAATTAAATAACAAAAGATGACTTTAGTTTGATGCCTTATAAGAGGTCATTACATTCACAGATTGGTTTGATTTTGTAAAATCTAGGCAACATTTTTTCATACCATTTTGTTATTAAATAAGTGTTTTTATTTGGAAATATAGATCCACATGCTGTTCTAATAAATAATACAGAGAAAGGTTATGCACGCTTTTACCTAGTTTATTCAGCATCTTGTGAAACTGCACTACAATGTCATAAGCAAGATACTGACATTGATAAGTGGAGGAATAGAATATTTCCAGCACCAAGTTGCCCTTCGATAACTACAGACTTTTTTCCTAGCTCCCCCAAGGAAAGCAGCTCTCTGACCCTTAGCCCCACCCCATCCTTAACAGCTGGGAACCATTAATCTTGTCTCCATTCCTGTCATTTCAAGAATGTTATATCCATGGAATCATAAAGCCCGTAACCTTTGTCTTTGGCTTTTTCTTGCTCAGCATAATTCCTTGGAGATTCCTGCAGTTGATGCTTGTTCCAATTGTCTGTTCCTTTTTATTGTTGAGTAGTACTCCATGATGCAGACGTCCCATCATTTGTTTAATCAATCACCCATCTCAGGTGTTCTCAGTTTTCAGCTACTACAAAGAAAACTTCATTGTACTTTCTTACACAGCTCCCTGTATATGTGTGTGAATGTTGTTTTAATTACTCAGAAATACTTTCCAGAAAATTAGATGTTAAGATATATGATAATTGCATGTTTTATTGTTTCTTTTGTTCATTTAAGACCCATACTAGAGCTGTACCCACTTTAGAGCTACAGGTGATGAGGTGGGGGGATGTAGGCAGGTCATCATAGGTATAGGTGTGTGTGTGTTGGGGTGGGGTGGGGAGAGGTCACTACAAAACAAAGCAAGTGTTCTACAAACTCTAGTTTCTTGTGTTTTGTTTTGTTTTTAAAAGAAGCCACCACAATATTTCTTGAGGGGCTTTATTATTTTACGCTCTTGTCACCCACCTCTCCAGCCTGCCCCCTTAACAGGCCCAAACACATTTACTTCATATTATTGGTTATAGTACAAAGGCAAATGGAATGATCAAAGGCAACTTAGATCAATAGGTCGATTTGTGATAATTGTTATATCTCATAATGGTGTTTTTGAGGTCAAAGTCTGAAGATTTATTGGGTTGGTTGGTGCTAGTTGGTCTTTCTATGTTACTATTTTTGCTCATTGAGCTTGGGGGTCTTCTATGCAGCTCTCTCATCAGATTTTCTGTGATCCTATTGGAAAGTGGCAGCTTGATGAGGTTCAGTTGTAGAACTGGAACATTTCTGTGTCAGAGGGTATTGGGGTGGCTGTGGGATGCTGTGCCTTTAGGTAGAAAGGGGAATATGTACCCCTCCCTCATTCTGAGAAAACTCCACAATTATCAAACCAGTCTTTCTTTCTTTCTTCCTTTCTTCTTTCTTTCTTTCTTTCTTTC